>JAYESA010000003.1:184468196-184759037 GCA_036927795.1 Iris macrosiphon | reverse complement strand
ATATACTGGTAGAGTGGGGGGACTATACTGATAACTGCCGATAACTATACTCAAAGAAGGATCCAAGGATCTGAATCCGATACTGACACTGTGAACATTAGTAGTAATCAATGTCTTCCTTGTACATATGCTTGCTTGTTTTGCTTTCTCATACAATTACTAAGGCCAACCAGTTTTCTTACAATAATATGTTATTATTTTGTCGGTTGTCTTCAATTTATTAGGATAAAGTGTTATCAGAAAAAGTAGGAACTGTTGTAACATGCTTGTTGTAGGTGGCTTAAGAAGAACTTCCTTTTATTTTGACTTTCCCTTACTCTGTTAAAGCTTGCTAATGAACAAGTTCTTTGAAGAGAGAGAGAGAGAATATACTTTACATTTCTTCCTTTCCATTGTATGATATGGGCGAAAAAGTAAGACCAGGGGTATATATTACTGTTTAGATAATATAAAATTCTTTCTTGAAAATAAATGTAGCAATAGCAAAGTTGAAGTCCTTGATAATAATGCATTTCTGGCTTACCCGAAACCAAGTTAATCAGTGAATGAACCCTATAAATATTATTGGAACTCTTCATCTGCTGAAACAGAGGTTCAGTTCTTCTTTAAATTTTTATTCCATTTGTTGCAAATTAGGTAGCTTACTTGTCAATGTTTTCCTTATAAATTCTATTTGATCATCAATCAGTTTATTTCCATTATTCTGCGAATATGCAATGCATTATTACTTGTTTAATCCAATTCTGAGAGTCTACTATCCGGATTAATGATTATCGTGGGAATCTATGTTTTCTGTGTTGGTGCAGGACGTCGTCCCTTACTATTCTGATTTGCCGTTGCGAACTTATTCAAAACTGGCTCTCCGTATCGATTCTTTTAACACTAATTTTGCACTATCATATCATTTGAGTAACCATACTTTCTTCCCGATATATATTTTTTTCCAAGTTACGTATACATTGCAACCAAGTAGAACTTGGCAGCACAGGAAGGAACCGTGAATTGGGTTTCATTGTTGTTAGAATATTTTGTTTTTATTTTTGATGTGTTTTGATGATCTAGGATCTCGCACCAATTGTAAGGTGCTCATCTTGTTGCCATCCCATGCCTACTGAGAAGAGTGGTATCATTCACACCATCTGAAGAATTATAACTTTAAAAGTTACTTTTAATTCCTTCTGTATTACATTTGTACATATGTTTTGAGGATAGAACACTCGAGTGTTGTTTACCATTATGTAGTTTTTCATTTAACATTGTTTCAAATGTTAATTAAGGTTGTTCGATATGATTGCATTGCTGCAGATTCTTTCAAGAGAGACACTTCTGCTGTTTCGTGACATTAAGAAGAACATGAAACCGATTATGTTCCGGTATTTTGTAACCTTAAGAGGCTTAAACTTTATGGGCAATGTATGGAGGAAATTTTCCCAATCTAAGCTACTTACACTACAGAAAGAACTTGTAAGAACGGCAAGGCTTCAATTTCAAAAATTTCCATTACCATTCTTATATTTCTGCGAACTTCGAAATGTAAGAGATTAACATGTTTTGTATTTGATCTTGTATAGGATCCTCAAGAGGGTGAGGTACGGTGGTATAATTGCCCTCACTTCAAGGTGAAGGTCATGTTTGAATGCAACAAAAACTCATTTTGTTGATGGAGTATTATGTTCTTAACTATCGCAACTGTGATTTTCCTTAAGAGTGCCTATCAGCTTCAGTAGTAAGGGTTGAGGTTGTAATACTTTATTTATACTTTGAATTTTATTTTCCGTTACTTGTGAACTTGCCATGTTAAGAGGCTTTCTGACATGATAATTGAGTTGTTTCTATATTATCTTATTCTTCTTCTTTTTCACATATTCTCTTGAAAGAGGGTTGCTTTCATTGTCAAGAATAATTTTTCTTCTTCTTAACATTGTTTATCCAGCAAAAATAATTAATGACTGCAGTGCTCTGCTTGGTTTACTTGAAACCAATTTACAAGAGTCCAACACTGGGTTGGGTTTTATTGCTTTCACAAATCGATCCATTAGGGGAAAAGTACTATAGGGAAATCTTGAATTCAAATTATGCCATCTAAATTTAAAGGCCATATGCAGCACATTGTTAGTCAAATTTCTAGAGTATGTTTTACGAATATTTGCATAAATTATGATATGTAAGCTTTTTTCTACTTAACGCGGGTGATGTAATATTCTTTTGGCTAAGTTTCAACTTGATACCCTCAACTATTTCTGTTTTTCAACTTGATATCCTAAATTTTTTTACTCAACAATTTGATATTATCAACTATTAAATATTTTCAACTGCATATCCTGAAAATAATAATAATAATAATCTAAAACTACCCGTCCGCCCCTCCCTTCCTGATAGACTAGGCTATTTTCTATAATAAAAAAATAGACCTTATTTTCTTATATAGGATAGGACTACATGATAGAGAAATAGATAGATCGACTCTATAGGTAGCTAATTTGTCAATGATTTGATTATCATTTGTTTTATTTCCATTCTTCATCACAGATGCAATACATTATTACTCGGTTGATCCAATGCTTACCGGGAGCTAATTTTCTTAAACTTTCATCACCATTTCCTATTCACAGAGACGTCAACGAACCAAAACTAGTGATTTTCTCGACTGCATAAACGAAGGATAAGATTAGCCAACTCCCATCTGACATCCTTGTTCTCATCCTATACAAGGTTATGGACATAAAGTACGTTGTGAAGACGATGATACTTTCAAAGAGGTGGAATTGAAGTCACTACTGTATTGCTGCTCCGTGACTGATCATTTGATATTTCACACTGCATCCTTCCACTTTCCAACCGTTAGATTGTATGGAAATATAGGCATGCACAGATCCTCATGGAAATCTAATGGTTGGTATGTAAAGATTGTCAATGAGACAACTACTCCATATTCTCCTCAATCAAATGGAATAGCTGAAAGGAAGAACGAGACGTTGACAGAGATGATAAACTCAATGTTGTTAACTGCAGGTCTTCCAAACTGCTTCTGGGAAGAAGCTGCGCTTACGGCTACGTTCAACAGAGTGCCGTACGCAACTTCCGATGTCACTCCTCATGAACTCTGCTTCGAAGTCAGACCCAACTTGAATTTCATTCGAGTGTAGGGATGCCTTGCGTATGTGAAGCTTCTGGACTTGAAAATTCAGAAGCTGAGTACGAGGACTACAAAGACCATCTTCTTGGGATATGCTGAAAAGAGTGATGCTCGGAGGTTTCTTGATATTGAGTCAAATCATATCATCGAATCTCGCAACGCAGAATTCTTTGAATATAAGTTTGCAAGGCACAAGAACATTGTTATCGTGGACATTCCGGAGAATAGTGTGAGTGCACAGGAGAGCAACACTTCCAATAAAGATGTAGTCCAAGAAAAAGTTGTCATTACAGAGACAACGTTCGAACCAGAACTCGCAGAGCCGGTGTCTAAGCGAGTAAGGAGACACAAGGACTTCGGAGATGACTTCGTCACCTATCATGTGGAAGTAGACACGCTTACCTATGATGAGGCGATGAAGACCAGAGACGCTGTCTTCTGGAAGGAGGCTATCAATGATGAGTATGACTCAATAACCTCCAACAACACTTGGGTGTTGGTCGATCTTCCTGAAGGAGCAAAATCGATCGGATGCAAGTGGATCTTCAAGAAGAAGGTGAAGGCCGATGGAACTGTTGACAAGTTCAAGGCAAGACTGATTGCTAAGAAATTTTCTCACAAGCAGGGGATCGACTACTTCGACACATATGCTCCAGTAGCACGGATGACGACCATCAGGATGTTGATTGCTCTAAGTGCAATTCACAAGCTTGTCATTCATCAGATGGATGTTAAGACAGCATTCCTGAATGAAGAATTGACCGAAGAGATTTACATGCAACAGCCAGAAGGATTTATCATCAAAGGGCTTGAAGACAAAGTCTGCAAGTTGATAAAATTATTATACGGTCTGAAGCAAGCTCCCAAGATGTGGCACGAGAAGTTTGATAAAGTCATTAGATCAAACGGCTACAGGGTCAATGAAACGGACAAGTGCGTTTACACTAAATTCGCTGACGGAAGAGGATTCATCGTTTGTCTATACGTAGACGACATGTTAATCCTAGGTACGGATCTAGCACGTGTCACTGAGACAAAGAAGTTCCTCTCATCTAAGTTCAATATGAAGGACTTAGGGGAAGCTGATGTTATCCTGGGGATAAAGATCATCCGGACAGACACTGGAGTGGCGCTGTCACAGTCTCATTATATCGAGAAGATGCTCACACGCTATGGATATCAGATCTTCCAGGGATCGATACTCCGTACAGATGTGACAAGAAGCTGAAGCCAAATCCAAGAAAAAGTGTCAGGCAGCTGGAGTACTCAAGCGTCATCGGGAGTCTGATGTATGCAATAACTGCCACTAGGCCTGACATAGCTTTCACCGTGGGGATGCTGAGTCGGTTCACGAGCATTCCAGGAATGGACCACTGGAAAGCTGTGAAGAGAGTGATGAGATATCTCAAGAGGACTCAGAAGTAAGCACTGCACTACAGCGGTTATCCGACAGTGGTAGAAGGCTTCAGTGATGCAAGCTGGTGTTCAGAAGTAGAGAGCGAAAGGTCCACAGGAGGATACGTCTTCTCCATGCATGGAGCTGTTATATCGTGGAAGTCGAAGAAACAGACAATGCTCTCTCATTTCCCGATAAAATCTGAGTGTTATGTACTGGCAGCTGTAGCAGATGAAGCAGAGTGGCTTCAGGAGCTCATGTATGATCTTCCAGTGGTGGGTGCGCAGATTTCGGCATTATCGATTTACTGTGACAACCAAGCGACTGCAGCGGTAGTATCAAATGATCTCTTCAATGGGAAGAAGATGATTGTGCGACTAAGGCACAAGGCAGTGAATGATCTTATAAAGACTGGAGTCATTGCCGTGATTGATGTTCGGAGCCAGAAAAATCTGGTCGATCCGTTCACCAAATGTCTTAAGCGCCAGCTTGTCGAGGATACAACAAACAAGATGGGGTTGAAGATATTCTGATATTGTGTCTTTATAATCCTACCATTTAATTTTATGCTATTAGTTCAAAGAAAAATATACTAGGCATCTAGCTACTGGTTCAAGGAAGGATCATTGACTGGGAGAATATCAGGAACAGTGGGTAGTCCTTTGAGACATTGAGTGATTACGGACCCAGAACCATTGTTGTCTACTAATTGTTCTTTTGTGTAAAACAAGTCCTGTGGGAGGATGGCTTAGACGCCTTAATAAGTTCTCAGGCATTTTGAATGTCTGGTGTGCTTAACATGAAGCACAGTAGCGCAGCACTATGAAGGAACGTAAGGTCTCCATGCTACAGTGGGTGACACCACCAAAAGGTTCCTCGGTAAGGGTAATGTCTCGGCTTCGCGAGCCATGTCACAGCGGTGTAGCACCGCACATAGGCATGTAGCCTAATGCTGTAGAATGAAGAGTGTAGGCATCACTACAAAGAGGCTGGTGTCCTCACATTACAGTGGTGTGACACCACATAGGTAAAAGATGTAAATTCTCGGGTACGCGA
Organism: Iris macrosiphon; assembly: GCA_036927795.1. Classification (NCBI taxonomy): domain Eukaryota; kingdom Viridiplantae; phylum Streptophyta; class Magnoliopsida; order Asparagales; family Iridaceae; genus Iris; species Iris macrosiphon. The sequence continues at coordinate 184,753,449 of JAYESA010000003.1, read as the reverse complement.
GCCATGTTACAGCGGCGTAACACCGCAAGAAAGCGCAAGGCTTCATGCTGGGTAGTTTGGCACTACAAAGAGGTTGGGATCTCATGCTATAGTAGCATGACACCACGATGAGGTATAGCCTCGGCTCTGGGCAATGTCATAGCGGAGTAGCACCACAAAGAAGCTCAAGGCTTCATGCCAAGGACTCTTTACAAGAACTTACCTAGAGTGTATGGAAAGATATATAGGCCGTCTCTTGAGGGAATACTTGTAGATGCCTAAAATACATACACCGAAACCAGGCGTGCACAGGGCCTTTAATGTGCAACCGGAAGCACAGCTGATGTCATTATGTGAGTGAAAAGAATTGCAGCTATGGTGCAGAATTCAAGACTTAGTCCATTCTTGTATCATACTATTGTTCGACCCATGCGGAAAGATTCAAGTCGAAGCGACATCTATCCTAATGCATGATGGACAGGCATTGTGGAGAACGCTCAACCTATATATATTGAAATATCTGGGGGATTGTTGGTGTTGTTTCCTTTGGACTAGTAAAATTTTTCCCACATTGGCTACACCACCAAGTGGGTATCTCAATATAATATTTTGTATAAGTTGAGGTGTGCACATGGTATGTGGTGGGATACATGGGTGCCATGTGGGGGTATTTTCCTAGGAGAAAAAAGGATTAACTCCTCAATGAAAGTATTTATGTTTTTTTTTATTCTCTTGGAATTATTTTCATAGGAGCTAAGCCCTAAAGGGGCTTAGCGACTTGTCACGCCCCAGTCCCAAAATGTCACGACCCGTACCCGGTTATTCGGGCACGAGTGCGTGGGCACGTCCAGCCTACGCCGCAGAATCGGCGGTAGTACGCTGTCTAGGTCAAAACCACACTTAACTAAACTAGCTCATCCACAAATAATATAAGCAAGATAATAATGAGAATGGAAACTTAAGATTGCAATTGAAATAATTGTGACAACAGCTTCAAATGTTTAGTACAGAAATTCAGAATGAAATCGGGGACAAACCCGATTAATAAGACAAGAAATAGGAATAAAGATAGCTAATGCTAACTACTCTGCAGGAGTAGTCTCCTGGGTGGGAACCGGCTCTGCAACTGTATCACCTACTGGCTCATAGGGTCCGTAATAGGTAGGGGCAAGGTTCTCATCATCGCCTAAACAACGTATCCAGTCAGGAAAGGAGCAAAGTACACAGTGCACAACAAGATTAAGCTAAATATGTATGACAATTAAACTGAGTATCATATTGAGAAATTGCATAAAGGAAACATCAACATCTCAGAGTTTAATGCTATAAACAGGAATATGAGTAAGCAGGAAATAAAGTGAAACAGAAAATGAAACTACAACAGTCAGTAAGAACTATAACAAGACTAGGACTATCTGTGTGAACTTGTGTTTGTTTTAGAACACATAGTTGGCATGTAGGGGTTTATAAGGCTAATCTGGCCGTCATAGACGGCTATTAAACAATACAATCGAGATCTGGCTGATGGACAGTCGTGTACCAACAGCTATTAAATAATACATGGGGAAGGGTAAACTACATGCCTCCTAGTATTCTCCCACCCGATATGTAAACAAGACATGAACTCCAATATTCAAGACATGAAATACAGTACTTTAACACTACGTGAAATCAGCAAGGGTACTAGTAGAGCAGGGAATTAATTATCACAATATAAAGATTAACTTGAAGTGCAGGTACTTGCCTGTTGTTTGGATCCGATTAATGTTCTAGGGGAAGTTTTCACAGATGAGTCCAAAAGCTGAAATAGACATTACCATCACTCTCAGAAGATGTCAAATAGCTAGAAACGCCTGTCCTTGGGTCCAATTTGGAGACAAGGGCAAAAACGGCAGTTTCGGGCCAAAACGGGGTCCGCCGGTGGGCCCGCTTTGCACCGAAAAACGTGTCCGGGTCAACGGTCTCCAAATTCACCAAACTTAGTGTCAACAGGTCAGGAACGCTGATACGAACCCAACGGAACTTCCAGATTTGGATTCCGATGAGCCGAACACAAAATCGCCCGTCGAGCGGGGCCTGTGGGGCCCACGACACGCGATTTCGTCAACGTTCTCAGAATCGAACCAAACTTGACCCACAGGACCAGCGTATCGCTACGAGTCTGATGGCGCAAGTTTCGTCTCGATCCGACGAGTGTGCACGAAGTTAGGGCGAATTACCGAAAAGACGGATACGGAGCGATGTCCGCGGATACGCGTTGATTCCGGTGTGCACGCACACCCGAATCAGCTTCCGTGAAATCTCACACGTCCGTATCGACGCTGCGCACGTATCTGTGAAGACCGCACGCGACCAAGTCGTCCCGTTTGGCGGGACGTACTCGGTTCCGGGGTGAAACAGGGTCTGGTTTTTCCTGTTTTTGGATTGCGGTGTGCGATCACCACAGGACGCGGTGCCACGAACAGTTTGTCCGGACACCGAGAGGGTCATACAGGCTTCACAACGCAATTTGCGGAATTGAAAACGGAGCTACGAGGCGAAAGTTACACGTACCTGAAGGGGACCCGAAAACAGGGTCGAACCGTGTCCGACTCGTGTCGGACACGCGGGACTGAATTGGGGCTAGGGTTAGGGTTTCGTTGCTGATGGCGGCGGCCGGTGGTCGGCACGGCGGCGGGGAGGCCGAGGGTGGCTCGGGGACGGCCGCTCGAGGCGGGGCGAACTCGTCGGAGAGCGGCGCAGCGCGGCGGAGCGCTGGGAGGCGGCTGCTGCGGCTGTTGTTGCCGTCGGGGTCGACCGGAGACGAAGGGGGAGGGGAGGAGGAGAGCCGGGGAGAGGCGGCGCTGGTCGTGGCGGCGTGGGGCGCTGCGGGTCCGGCCGTCGGCGGGGTCTCGGGGCTAGGGTGGTGGCGCCGGCGAGGAGACGGTGGTCGGGTGGCTGGAGGGACGACTCGGGGGGGTCTTAAATAGGGTGGAGAACGGTGGAGGAAAACCGAGGGGTGCGGCGGCCAGCGCGGGGGCTCTGCGCAGCGGGCGGAGGCGCGGGGCTGCGTGGCACGGCGGCCGCGGGCGGCGGCGCCGAAGGCGGAGCGGGGAGCGGGTCGCACGGGTGTGAGGGACGGCGGGTTAGCGGGTCCGGGCGGGTCGGGTTCAGGCGGACCCGACCCGACCCATTAGGGTTAATGGGCCGGAGGGGACTGGGCCGGGCCGCGGCCCAATGGGCCAGGGTAAATTAATAATAATAATAATAATAATAATAATAATAATAATAATAATAATAATAATAAAAACATTAAATAAATAAATAAATAAATAATTAATTAATTAATTAAATAAATAGTTTTTTAGGCATTTAAAAATAGGTCCGGGGTCCGATAAATTCCAGAAAAATTACCCTAAGTCCAGTTTTCCATTTTACACCCAAAAATATTATTTTCATAATATTTTAATATTATTTATTGCCAATTAAAAATCGTTTATTAATTACAAGCCTTGATTTTAATTACAGAAAATTCACAGAAAATTCCAGAAAATTGGGAAAAATCCAAGATTTAAAAATTTGGAAATTCAGGAGGTTTACACAAAATACCGAGGGACCAGATACGTGGCAATGGCCAGCAGTACGCACCGATGGACAAACCCAATTTAATGGATCCATCAGGGCATACTTAAGCTGTATAATCAAGTCTACGACAATATGGCACAACTAATCTCATCCACACAAGATATAAAAATATGATCCACAGAATAAATAAGGAATGTAAATCATCAGCTAGTCTCAACAAAGTGCTTCAGGGAACAACCCGATAAATATCTAATACAATGGTTCAACAGACCAGAATATAAATGACTGAAATAAATAAATACTGAGCATGAAACATGGATGCTCAGGAAAAGTCTTCGGCTAGCACCTCGTCCTCGGATGGCGGTACAGCTCCTGGATCAGCTCCTGCTGCGGTCCCGTATACCTCAGGATAGGTCTCATCCTCAAATCCTGGGGACATAATCCATATCCAGGTCCTCAGGGGACATAGCAAGGTACAGAAAATATACAAGCCAAAATATAAGCAGTGCAGCAAATAATGAGATAAATATGGTAAGTATGTAAACATCTGTGTGAAATGCAAGAGAGAACATCAATAGTATGCAAGAGAGAACATCAATAGTACTCATGTTGAAACAACTACAAGCTCTGTGTAAGGGAGCCGGTAGCAGTGATATCATGAGGTGGTCTAGCTCAGCGGGAGACTGAGTAGCCGGCATAACATAATCAACCTATAGCCTGTGGGTCTCTCTAGCAATAGATGGAACAATAAGGGAACACTAAATAACCAGCTAAGTGATATGCAAGATGAGAGCAGCACTAGAACTCAGGCTGAAGCCACTACAAGCTCTGTGTCTGGGAGCCGGTAGCAGCAGTAATAATGAGTAATGGGCCAAGCTCGGGCTTCAGAGTCTTGTGCCTCACAATAATAGGGGTTTATATATATGATCAGCCTGTAGCCTGTGTGTCTCTCCCCACCCAATGTAACCATGCATATCATGACCATAACGTCTCATGTCCATGTCAAGCGGGATCATAACTAATGCAACAAGTCATAATGTATCTAAGAATATAGTATCTCTGTCAAGTCCTGTATCCTATACAGAATCACCACGAATATCTCGAAAAGATCCTGTCTTATGAACAGTGTCAAGTGTCCTGGGTCAAAGTGTACTTGGTAAGACAAGTACGAGAAGATAAAGTGTCACGAATGTCCATCTCTAGATGACAATACACAACACCGCGTACGGTGTTGGCACCCGACTAATAATCGGACGCTAAGTACGTCACATGGTCCTAGGTTAAGCATGCACAGCAATATAAATAAAGCAAGAAAAATATGTAACAATACTGCAGAGTTTGGCAAGGTACACTTGCCTGGGGTTTGAATATCAACAATCTTCCCGGTATCAGTGGATCCTGTAGGTACTACTCCAAAAGCTGTAATAAACATCACCAACAGTCTCAGAAGATGCCAAATAGCTAAAAATGCCTGTCCTTACGTCCAATTTGGACACAGGGACAAAAATAACATTTCCGGGCCAAAGCGGGGTCCACATGTGGGCCACTTTACACCGAAAAACGTGTCAGGGTCAAAGGTCTCCAAATTCCTCAAACTCAGTGTCTACAAGTCAGGAACGATGATACGAACCCAACGGAACTTACAGAATTGGATTCCGATGAGCCGATCACAAGATCGCCCGTCAAGTGGAGCCTATGGGGCCCACGATACACGATTTTGTCAACGTTCTCAGAATCGAACCAAACTTGGATCACAGGACCAGCGTACTGCTACGAGTCCGATGACGCAAGTTCCGTCTCGATCCGACACGTGTACACAAAGTTGCAGCGTGTTCTAGAATGGCCGGATACGGGACGTTGTCGACGGATACGCGTTGATTCCGGTGTGCACGCACATCCAAATCAACTTCTGCGAAATCCCGCACGTCCGTATCAACGATGCGCACGTTTTGGTAAAGACCGCGTGCGTCCAAGTCGTCCCGTTTGGCGGGGGGCACTCAGTTCCGGGGTGAAACAGGACATTATTTTTCCTGTTTTTGGATCGCGGTGTACGATCACCACAGGATGCGATGCACCGAGCGGGTTGCACGGGCACCGAGGGGGTTATACATTCTACGCGTTGTAACTGACGGAATCAAAAATAAAGTTACGAGGAGAGAGAACGGGTTACCTGAACAGGACTCCGTGAAGACTGATTCTCACGTGTCCGTGCGTCAACTTCGTGTCCTGCGTATCGAGTTACTGTGTCCAGGCTAGGGTTCAGGGTGCGGCCGGAGATCCGTCGGAGAGTAGCTGCTCTGGTCGACGGGGGGGGGGGGGGGGCTCGTCGGCCTGAGCGGAGGGGAACGGGCTGAGGGAAGTGGGTGCGAGCACGACGGGGCTAGGGGGAGCCGGGTGGAGTCGTCGTCGTCGGGTCTCGGCAGCGGGGAGAACATGGTGGAGGAGTTAGGGCTGTTGTGGCGGAGCCGCGTCGGGGTTGTGGAGTCGAGCAAAGGGGGAACGGGTCGACGAGGGGTCTGGGGGCTGCTCGAGGAGGGGAGTCGAGCGGCGGATGCGGGCGGCGCTAGCGGGAGAAAGGGTAGTCGACCGGTGGTCGTCTGGCTGCTCGAGGCGGGAAGTCACGAGGAGAGGGGGCGGCGGCCTAGGGTTTCCGACGAGGTAGGTCGAAGGAAGATGACGGCGCGGCGGTTGGGGTTTCCGAGGGCTGGGCACGGATGTCGAGGTGGGAATTTATAGGAGTGAACAGTAAATCCGGCGGCTAGGGTTCCCTATTGGATTTCAGGTCCGGGTCGGGTTTGGCTCGGATCCGACCCGACCCGACCCAATGAGCTGGTTTGGTTCAGCCAGATTGGTTTAGTCTGGTTTGGTTCAGGTTTGGTTCAGGTTTTTATATACAATAGTTCTTAGGGCTTTAAACGCGTTTTCGGAGTCCAATAAATTCACAGAAAAATACCCCATGTCCAGTTTTCCATTTTACACCATAAAATATTATTTTTATAATATTTTAATACCAATTAACAGCATTTAAAAATTCTTTAACTCACAATTACCTTGGTTCTTCATCCAGAAAAATACTGAAAATTTCGGGAAAAATTATATTAAAATTATTCTGAAAATATGGTGTTTACACGACTCGAACTCGGACTCAAGGGTGCAAAGTGGCGCTTTGTTGGCGCACTTTGCACTTAGCACGTCAGCATCGACGCAGGTGCTTGTGCGCATTTGATGCGCTCGGATATGCGCGGCCGCATGCAAGGTCGCATGGACGGATCGCATGCGCTGCCGCATGCGCTGCATCACGTGCTGCTGCGGATATATTTGAACAGTTATGGAAAGATATGGTCTGTTATTCATATCCATTTTTTGTGGGATTTGAAATTAATTCGTGCCTATCTTTTAGGGATTCGTAATTAATTTGTTTCTATCTTTCCGTAACTGATGGGCGGTTAGAGTTTTCACCCTCTCTCTATAAATACTCTCTTCGTGTCTCTTTGTGAACATACTTCAAACTTTAGGAGACGAAGAGAGTTGTTGCTGCCACCGCCATTGGAGTACAGGGAGTTCGTGCGAGTGCAGACAGAGGTGACAACGAGCATTCCAGAAGTTCTTCGTGAGCTTGCTGGTTCCTATAAGCAGATCGTGTGGGGGCGAATCTTGCTTTGAGTAACGGTGATCTTTATCACCCCAGCAAGCATCGTCTCTTCTTCTTCTTCTTCTCTTCTGTGAGTTGTAATGTTCTGTCCGTCTGCAACTGTGATTGTAAAAAAAATGAGAGGTTCCTTTTCTGATTATTGCTGTAACAGCAAGTTGTAACAGGATTCTTATATATAGTTCATCGTGGAGATCTAGAATAGTCAGAGTAGGAACTTTTGTGTGAACCTCTGATCTCGACCACGTGGTTTTCTATCGTTGATATACCCTCGGAAATAACATTTGCCGTACCTACGATCCTCCTGTAGTACTTAAATTTTTTTTTTTTTTTCCTGAGCATATCTCCTCTATTGGGAACTTCTCACGCTACTATCATCTTCTGAGTGTTGAGTGAAGTAATATTCAACTGTGATGAAGACTGACAAACTCAAGTGGAAGAAGTACTATGTCGCTAGCAAATATTGTGGTCGTCCTTACCAGTGTCTATCATCTTCTGCGTGTTGAGTGAAGTTATATTACTTTATATACATATTGGATTTTATTCTTACATTACATGATGGTTAATTGGCGAAGAGAACTTGTACTCTTATGTGAGAAATAAGATGTTTCCTGAAGCAAAACAACTAAAGACAACTTAAGAACTGGTGACCTTTTGTTTCTTCGGTAACCAGAAATTCATTGATCTGGGACGATGCAACAGGACTACAGAAACTCAAATAAAAACTCAAAATAAAAACTTATAATGTAAGTATGACACGTGAAACTCAAAATAAAAACTTATAATGTAAGTATGACACGTGAACTTACTTTTTTTATGTTTAATTTTTGAACGTGTACTTGTTTTTCCATTTACAACCTTAAAAAAATATAAGAAATGAGGTGCATATTTTTTTATTGCCAAATTTTAAAAATTAGTAACTCTTAAGTTACTCTAGGATTTTTGATAAATTTGCATTAGTTAGCACAAACTAAATGCCGGAATGTCGTTCGGGTCCTGTCCGGTCAAATCCGGTCTGGATCCGGTCAACGGTTCCAGTCTGCTCTGGCCCACTCCCTCCCACAGGTCTGAACTGGGTCGGAGGATCCGACCCGCAAGTCCGATCCAGCCCGGCCCATTGTCTACTCCATTCGGGCCGAACCGAATTCGGACGACCCGGTTGGACCATCCCGGACCTGTTCGGTTCAGGTCAGATTCGACTGGATTTTAATTTTTTTATTTTATAAGTTATTCAAGTTATAAATTTATATTTAAATTCAAAAAAATAGATTTATACATTTTTTTTATAAGTTATTCAAAAAAATTTAAAAAAAAAATCAACTTATAAATATTTAGATTTTAATTTATACTTAAAGTTATATAAATATGAATATAAATAAATTAAATAAATTTTCTAACAAATAAATTTATAAATTTTAAATTATAGTAAACATATAACTTATAAATATTTTGTGTCTAAATTTTTGAGTTTCTTATCCTGTGCTCCTTAAATATTTTGATTTATTTTATTGACCCCTCAATCAATGGCAGAGATTGGTGAGGGCTAAGGGTTTTAAAATTGCAATATGATACCTCCAAAATATAGTTTGTGTCTAAAAATATATCTTACCCTTCCATAAATGTGAGTCAAGCTTCGCTACTGCGTTCAAATAAAAAAACAAAATACATATAAGAATAAGGTATTTCTTTTATAAAATTATCATACAAATGAAACAATGAACCTTTATTACATAAACAATTAACAAACAATATCAGAGAATCGAACCAACAACAAAATTAAACATGATCGGTGAAATCAAGTCATATATATTTATAAGCCGAGGAGATCAGCAGAAGAGGAAGCCGAATGCGAGGGCAGTAAAGGACGCGACGACTGCCGCAGCGTCGCCGCAGCGTCCCGTGCGGAGACGGAAAGCGCGACGGACGTCGGACTGGGCGTGGGCGCATCGGCTGCGGCCGTCCTCTCAACGAACGAAGACGTCACAACGACAGCAGCGACGACGACGAAGAAGAGCTTCATTTTCTGTGATGCCTCCATTTGTCAGTTACAAATCAGAAATTTCTCCTCTGTTTTTTTCTTCTTTTTCTTGGGGGAGTGGTTCAAGAAATAAAGAGAAGTTGGAGGAAAATTTATAGTTGGGAGTTTGGAGGGAAGTAGAGAAGGACAGTCTGCCCGGTCTGCCCGGGGAGAGACATGCGGCTGTCCTATTGGTGGTTGTTAGAATTTTTTTCTTTTTCTTTTTTAAGGGAGTTTGGGTGACAATGATAGGAACACACATGACAGAGCATCTGAAGGTGACCAACTGCTGAACCGACGGTTGGAGGTGGGCCCGCCTAAATTTTTAGATGTTTATTTTCGGATACTCCAAATAGTTGTTGGTGGTACACCGGTGATTCACTGCATTTTCGGTAGTATTTTTTGGTGGTTTTGAATCGATTTGTTTCAGCATTATCATATTCTGATTGGTTTTGTGATTTTTTTTTTTTTTTTATGAAAGTATTTTATTTACTTCTCTTAGATTTTGCCAATGTGTATAAATAGTAATTAGGTATTTTCTTTGGTTTGCCTTTGGATGTTGCCAATGTGTATAAATAGTAATTGGGTATTTTCTTTATCATTTCCCAGTTTATTATAATTAGGGTTGTAGTTGTATGGCTCATGAGTCATGAATATTGATAACCAGCAAAAACTGCAAGACAGCTGTAACCACAAAACGGCAATAAATTTTATTTCAATTACTGGAAGCAGGATTTTTCTAGTTTTCACACATGACAGTTCCAAAAAAAAAATTCGAAAAATAAACTAAAATTGTCACATGTCAGCACGTGATTGGTCGAAATAAAATCGATGACCTCAGCCTCCACTAACGTAGCAAAAAAAAATCCGTCAACTAGAAAATCGACACATGACGTCCGTTCATGCGTCGATTTCCAGAACGGTCTGTATAGACGCGTTGTTTTTCTAGAACCCCAGTCCCTTTCGAACATATAACTTCTAAAGATAAAAAATAGTTATTCTATTATAAAGTAGGTTTATCGTGAAAGTTTTTACTTTCCAAAAATATCCTTCCATATATATTAAAGTTTATAAGGATATCTGAGTAATTAAAAAGAATAATTAAATATGTATTAAAGGTATGTATGCTTGCAAAATAGACAGCTTGGAGAATAATAGTTAATAAAAGACAAAAAATAAAATAGGCACAGGAGCCCAAGAGACAATAGATAAAGTATGTATCCAACTTTTTCTATTTTCATCATTTAATTTCTTCCTATTTTCAAGCTCCCTATTAAAACCCCAAATCTTGCAAAGACCATGCACAACATACAAAAGGAAAAAGAGAGCAAGAATGTACACCGCCGGTGGCAGCCAGAAGCCAATCTGTACCATCTACTTCAAGGATCTGAAGCCCATCGCCGTGGACCTCCAGTCCATCCCCATATGCGGCCATGTCTTCCACGAACTCCGGCACCATCCTAACTCTCTAACTAAACTTTTTTCATAAATCTGGCGATGCCTCCATTGTATCAATAACATCGTCCAACAGAGGCTTGAGTACTGCGCACAGAAAAAGGCGACGTGTCCGGTCTACAAGCAAGGCTACCCGAGGACCGGCCTCACCCGCCTCTACTTTCAGTCCACCATGGAGCAGATGCAAAGCGCTGGCCGAAAGTGTGACCACAATGTCGTGGCACTGGCGAAGGAGGTAGGGAGGCTGGAGGGCAGGGACGAATCCAGAAATATAAAGTAGGGTGGGCTAGACTAGATTAGGATGGACTAGATCACAAAAAAATTAAAAATAAAATATTATATGGAAAAAAATAAAAAAAAATGGGCGGGCTGGAGGCCACCCCAGTAGTAGCCTGGAACCGTCCCTGACGTAGGGGAAGGTGATGACGATGAAGGTGAAGTTTGGAAACCTGCAAGAGCATATCAAGAAGTTGGTCGCAGAGGTAGATGAAACCAAAAATAATGTCAACAAAAAATTTCTAAATTAAGATGTTGAAAAGAAAATTAAGGAATTATTGTTTGCTCCTTTTCAAATAGTTTAATAAAACTATTATTTGCTCTTTTCAAGCAACATAAGATACGTGCAATCCACGTATATAAAAACTTGCATAAATAAAATGAGGATTATCTAATACAGAAAATAAGTAATTAGCGTTGCCATGGCGAATCCGGTTAAGTATAACTAGCAAATATCCTAAACTTTAGGGGACTTTTGTTATGCGGATTTTATTTTTTAATTCTTGAACAAATTTAGGGTGAAAATCTATTTTCATATTTGGTTTAGCTTATAAAAAATTATTTTCAAAAATTATGATTATCCATGGTAAACAATTTGATCCTTAAAATTATAGGTGGGTATTTTTATTTTATTGCTCGTGTAAAACAAATTCTGTTATTTTATTTTATTTTATTTTTCTTGTTTCTTTTATCTTTTCAGATTTTTTTTCAGAATTGTTTTTTGTTTCTTTTTAATAACATTTTGTTATAAGAAACCTTTTTATATTTTATATTTTTACTTTTTTCCATTTCTCTCTCTTTTTTTAATCCTTTTTCCTTTGTTTTTAAGAAATTTCTTTCATTTTTTCTTTTCATTTTCTTGGTTTTTCGTTTCTTTTAAATTATTTTTCATTTTTTTAAAAACCTTCTTTTTGTAGTTTTTGGTTTTGTTTTTATTTCTTTTTTTTATCTTCTTTTTTTCAAAATGTTTCTAATTTTTTTAGAAGAAACTTTCTTTTGTTTTTTTTACCTTCTTTTTTCGATTTAAAAACTCATTTTTTCTATGTTTTTTTTAAGTTTTTTCTTTCTTTTTCTCGTTTTTTTTCTTGATTGTGTTTTTTTTTTCTTTTTTTCAAAAAATTGTTTTTCATTTAAAAAAAAAAAAAAATCATTCGTTTGGGTTGTGTCTGCTACGAATTTGGATTAGGTTTAGTACCACGTTATAAAAAATATCACAAACAAAGTTCAACTATTAAATATATTTAATTATCGTTTAAAAAATTATTATTTATTATATGAACTATATATATTTTTTGCACTATACAAGAATATTTATATATTCTCCAAACATGAACCAGAAAATTTGATCCCAATATAGAATTCCTGACTATATAGTATTCCGTGTACCAAACGACCGACGGTGCTATATGGATGGCAATGAAGAGTCGAATATTATTGTTGCTAACACGGGGATGCAAAATCTCATTGCTATTGGCAACAAAATCTGTATCAATCTAATAATTATCTTCAGTAACAAATATCACAGCTGAGCAATCAAAGAAACAAAAACAATTCAATAATAAGGTAAACATGTGACATCATTCAGTTACCAACTGATTGTATCAATATACAAATGGATAAAGTCCTCAAAAATTTACATTCCATGATGACCAATATCTCATGTGCCCGAGCTTAAAATAGAAGAAATACGGTTCCAGAACGGGCCATGCATTACACAAGAAAGACAGTATACCTATATAGAGAGCATAAAAACTACTCTCTCAATTAATTCAAAGCATTCTCTGTGTTCCTCTGTCCGGTCAAATTGTAGTGATATCATGAGTCTCTCGAAGATGAGGATTCGCCAAGTGAGACAGAAGCCAGGGAAGAAGCCCACACTCGAGCATTGTTTGCCCCTTTCTGGAAGTTCCTCGTCTTGTTTGAGAGCCTGAACTTGCTCCAGAGCCTCTTCAGGTCAATTACATGGAGAACCCGCTCCAAGAGATGACTCCACTCCCCAAAGATCCCCAGATTCAGATTCCAAGCATAAACAGCTATCAAGGCTTTGAGGCGGGAGATGATTACAGGGAAGAAGAACATGAGTGCCTTCAAACAGAGAAAAAGTACAGAAAATGCTAGGTAGGGTTCCGATGTCATGATTTCTCTTAGAGATTTATTCCATGGATTGAGGACCCACAATTTTCCTGAGTTGCTGGATGGTACCTCCATGAAATATGCAACCGGCTCAAGACCTACCAAAATAAATAGCAAGAAAGGCAAATTTTATGCAATGAATTAATTATAGTAAACACTACAAATTGAGGGTGCAATACTCGAACAAGAACTGTAAATAAGTTTGATTCAGCTGGGTACAATCCTATTTCTTTTATCTAGGATCACATACTTCATACTAAGTCTAAAAATTACAATTTCATATGATAGCTTTTCCACCTCATATGATATGTTTGGATTCCAATTTCTAATAAAAGAACAAACAACAAAGCAACAAGAGAACTAATGACCATGATCGTATATGGAACCCAGTAAATTGGCCTCTAATGGTTTGCAATATTTTGATTTGCTGTCCATTCACATCAAAAAGACGATTATTAGTAATTCAATGTCGAATTGGCCTATAGATCATGTTCGTAAACTGGCCTCTAATGTTTTGCAATATTTTTACCAAACTGTATACAGTATAAAACAGTGTAGTCAAGGCGCGCCCATGGCGCAACCTAGCAGCAAAGAGCACCAGCTGCGCCTCACACCTCACTAGGCGAGGTGCGCATCACAACAAGGCGCGCCTTCTGTAGTTGCTCTTTATTTGGGCTCTATGAGATCACCTGGCAAAAAATGGTGGTGATACGAGTATTGGTGGTGATGATGATGTTGATGATTTGATAAAGACAATGATTGTTCTATTGGTTCTCCTTTTATTTTACAATTTATGTTCTTTTTATTTTGTTACTTCTTGTTAGAGAACATAAATTCTTGTTAGTTAAGTTGACTGTTACTTTATTTGGTTATATTTAACATGTTTTTGTTGGTTTTAACATATGTTATTTGGTTTTATTTCTTACATTACTTATTTATTTATTTATTTATTTATTTATTTATTTATTTATTTATTTATTTATTTATTTATTTATTTATTTATGTATACTTTTATGATTTATTATTTTTGCGCTCGAACATGCATCTTAAATGTACCTTGTGCCTAGGACGATATGGACCATTTGTGCCTCGAGTGCGCCTTGCGCCTTTGACTTCCTTTGTATAAAATAATTCTAAGAAATATCATATATTCTAGCAGATATCAAAATCACCTGTAATTTCTCTATAAAAATCCACAAGGGAACTGAGATCTTTTGAACCATGATACTGCACCCTTTCTGACCCATTAGCTATCAATATAGATGGAAAGCTGTGGACTCCGTATCTTGAGAAAACACTGCAAAAACATTCATATAATGTAGATATCAAAGCATCAGTAAATAAAATATTACAATCTACAACAACAACAAAAATAATATCTATAATATATCAAACAAAGAAGGAGATGAATTACATGTTCATAGTTCATACCTTGGCATGGCAGCAGATTCTTCAACTGCTAGGTGTCTAATTTGGGGAAACATGGTGCTGAGAACATCAAAAATGGGCCGAGTTTTGCTTGAGAATGAACACCAAGATGCATAGAAGAGAACAGAATAATAAGCATTTCCTCGAATGTTACTCAACTCTATGTCAAGAGTATCTCCATTCACCTTCCAAATAGAAAAGAGTCAGTTTTTCCCCACGCTACAATAAGCAAGTCAGATGCTTAACATTATGAGAAGGACATTTTACTTTGCTGATCTAAGATTAAGTTTACAGTAGGTAATTCAAATAGACTCGTGAGATAAAACAGAACAAATATGCACAAAATCAATTACCTTAAACCTACAATGATATCAACCAACGAAAGAAAATTAATGTTATTACTAATTTAGGAATAAGCTCTCAAGGACTGGTCACAAATGGTTTTAGAAGGTACAGAACTTCATATTGAACATGGTGTACTCAGAGAAAAGAGAAACAAATTAATTTATCACCTTCTTAACACCTGACATTAACCAAGATCACCACACAATCAATCTCTCCAGTTACTATGGGAATAAATTAGGTATCAACACTCTTCAAAAGATAGGTGTCATAAGCACATGCCTAATTTGATCAATTATCCACTTTCCTTAAATCCTTATGCATAAATTTTCTGCCCATGGCATCTCGAAAGAAATATTCTCAGGCAATAAAAAGTCATGCACATAGATTCTGCACTCCAAACAATTTTACTGGCATATGAAGAATAGTAAAGAAAGGGTCAAGTCGTTATATTCCTAAATCAAGACAGCTCCTAGCCGTAAAGGTAACTAAAGTTTATCAGCCTGTTGTATGGTCCCTCAAACTTAGCATACTTAACCACAGAAAATAAAAACCAAAACCATATGATTCAAAAGGTCATCATCAAGCTTATACCAAGGCCAACAAAATAACCCTACTAAAATGTGTACGCCAATTTAGCTTATTAACCCAGAATTTATTCATGTCCGGTCTAGGCAAGGTAGATGGTAATGCCAGAAACAGATCCACAGTACATTAATTATAACAAGCAATTGCAAGTAACAAAATGACGTGATTTCATGCACTTGGAAATTTACAAGGAAGCAATTTACAGTGGACACAGATCATTTTAAGAAATCAGCTCTCCCAATCCATCAACATTTGCTTGAGCAGAAAAATTATTTCACCGACAAACAAAAGCATATATAAATTTCAGAAAGTTGCTGTTTTCCACAAAATCCTGAGAAACACTAATAGAATGGTAAAAGAAATTTCCCGCTAAAAGATAACAAATAAAAAGGAACACGAAAGAAAAAAATTATAATGTATTTGCTTGTTCACCACAGAACAGTTAAAGTAAGAAGATTTAGTCAATATTATAAGCAACTTTTGTATAGATCAAAATGCTTTTAAACCACCAGGGTTGTGGGAAATATTCAACAGCATAGAGTATGCATAAGAAAAATAAGTATACAAGTTAGAAACAAATCCAGTTATTGTCCAATACAAGTGTGGCCAAAGAACTAATGAGTATCACATTAAATTTCAGCAATCCCCTAGTCCCATGTGGCTTAGGGTCAGTTTGGATAGGCTTTCTGATTTTTTTTCTTTTCTGAAAACAGTTTTCCAAAAGTTATAAAAAAAAAATCTGAGTATAGAAATTTTGGTTTTGCGTTTGGTTACTTTCATCTAAAAAATAATTTTCTGGAATTTTTTTTAAGATTCCGTTTGGTAAAAATATTTTTTGAAAGTAATTTTTTATTAATCCAACAAAGCATTTGTATCATGTCCACCCAATTCATGTCCGACACAGAGGTCATCGTCGAGGCTAGGGTTTGGCCCCTCAAATTCGAAGCTCCTTGTCGAATCTAGGGTTTCCCCAGGCTCGGCCCACCCGAACCAGTTCTTGGTCGACCCTCCGGGTCCTAGGGTTAGGGTTGAAGTCGTCGTCGACCTCCGGGTCCTAGGGTTAGGGTTGAGGTCGTCATCCCAAGCCGAAGTCGTCGTCGACCTTCCGGGTCCTAGGGTTAGGGTTGAAGTTGTCCCAAGCCGAAGTCGTCGTCGACCTCCGGATCCCAGATCTGGGCCCCTCATACCGAAGCCGAAGTTGCCGTCCGCCGTGTCGAAGTCCTTGAGCTCCACCTCTCCAACAAGAATCCTTAGAGAGCTAGCGGAGGTCGGACGTCGACTCCTCGGAGGTGGAGGCGGAGGTCGGACGTCGACTCCGCGGAGGTGGAGGAGGACGTCCTTGATGTCGAATGTGGCATGGTAGTAGGAGGGGAGGAGGGAGTCGAAGTGGTGGCGGAGGTTGGAGATGAGCTTCTCGGGGAGCTGGCTGTCGGGGTAGAGCTGGGTGAGGTTGCGGAGGACGTAGCCCTTTCTTCTTGTTGTCGTCGTCGGGGTAGAGCTTCTCGGGAAGCTGGCTGCCATTTCTTGTTGTTGTTGTTGTCTTTGGTGGTGGTGGTGGTGGTGGTGGTGGAGTGGGAAGGGGAGGAGGGGTTGGAGAGCTCGGTGGGAGAGTGAAAGAAGAGAGAATCGGTGGAGAGAGAAAGTCGAGAGGATCGAGGGAGCGGGGGTGGGTTGGGGGCATGGGGCCCACCAAGGAGTCTAGAAACTCCTTTTTCCTACTTCCGGAAAATAGATGTTCTGAGTGATGCTTTTGGAAAAAAAAATTGGAAACTCTACTCTCAGTGCTAGCTGCCAAACACAGTTTGGTTGAGCTTTTACATTTAAACTCAAAAGCCTGAGTTATAAATCATAACCAAACACACCCTTAACCTCTAGGAGAAAAAAAATATGAGTAGAAGCTTAAAAATCTAGAGGATTTAGAATTAGCACAAACAAAACGCAACATGCTACTGTACTATTGATCGCTCACATGTATCATATTTTAACTGAATTATACCCCCCTATTTTACTATGCTAGAAAGTAGGTCACTACAAGTCATGTCCGAAATGGATATTAACGAACACAATGCCCACACTAAAATACGCTAGTATGTACCAAATCAATGTTGCGTCAGTGATGTGTCCATACAAGTGCCACCAGAATTCGCTACCTATGCAACGAATTGCGTTCCATAAAGAACAATTTTGTTCCATTCCCGTTTGATACGTACTTTTGAAGTTTAACCTGTGTACCATGTTCCCACACATTCATGTTTCATTCCCCATTCAAAGCATTCTACATTCCAAGTAACCATGGTCCATACCATGTCATGTCATATTTGTTTATGTGCAACATAGTTGTTATGTAGAAATATTATCCGATATCATCTAATATCTGCTATCCGCTATCTTGCCACTCAATCATTATGTGCGCTATCTAGAAGCTGGATGAGAGCAAACATGTTTTATAGGTCGGATGGTTAGACAATTACGAAACCTGTCCAAGAGACTGAGAAGCTCAAATGGCCAATTAAGAAACATTTACAACATATGTAGGTAGCTAAAATCAGAACTTCGATATGGACTAGTGGAAAATCTACGAATCATACAATAAGAAAATAAGGCCATCAAGGAAAGCTAGATATGCTGACAAGTTAAATTATAGAAAATTCAAAAATTGGAGGTTGGAATCACATGTCCATTTTAGGAATGCAATAACAAATTGTGTCTTAACAAAGAAATAATATTATAGAATCCTCCCATATGATCCTTATGTGCAGTAAACAAGATATGATCATTTGATCTCATGGCTGTCAAACTCTCTTTTTCCCTGAATTTTCTTTTCTATTATAGGTGAAAATCCCTAAATATTTTGTTATACAAACTTGTAAACATCTAAAATTGAAGTCTTTTATTATTAAAATTATATGGAATGGTGGTTGATAGCTTAGAAGCCAGAAGCACAAGCGAGGGCAGGAGCGGGGACAGGAGAGGGAGAGAGAGAGGGAGCGGAGGAGCGCGACTACTTAAAAGAATCCAAAGTTGGGAGCGTGATGGGTGCGCACGCTATTTTCTTTTTATGTTTATTAATTATTGTTATCAAAATTTATAGATATCTTAATATTTATTAGAATTTATAAAGTTCAGTTCAAAATTACAGAGATATCTTTCGCGTGGTAATTTTTATGATAGTAAGGTAAGTAATCATTAGTTTATTGTTACTTTGATGAACGTCTATTAAAAAAATTCCAACAGTCTTCCCAAAAATAATGACCTCTTTTAAAGTACTAAGTTATCCGGACTCTCCACTTTAGGGAGAAGTACCCGTGTCCACTCGATAGGACATGGTTATGGATATGAAATCCGTATCCGATTCTCTATGGTGACAATCGGATCTTTCATGGTCCTTCATGGTGACAATCGGAAGACTGGTAGTGAAGTAGATAGTTTATTTTATTGTGGTAGTAAAGTAGATAGTTTATTTTAATATGGTAGACTGGTAGTAAAGTTATGAAACCTTACAAATTTAATTACATGATGTCTTTTTATGAAACCATGCAAATTTTATTACAACTGTGTCTATCTATGAAATCATGCAAATTTAATTAGAGTGTTTTTATGAAATCGTACAAATTTAATTACATGTCTTTTATGAAGCCGTGCAAATTTAATTACATGTGTCTTTTTATGAAACCATGTTCAAATATATTTATTTTAATAGTCATATTCTCTTACCCGTAACCAAAATTTGGATCTTTTTAGCCGAGTCCGTGTGTCCTTCAGTTATGAGTTTGAATGACCCGACTCTTGGATATATACCAGTACCTAACATTCGTACCTGAATCCACGTAACATAGTTAAATTATGGTCATGTTATAGGAAGCGCCCATGTTGTTGGAACGCGCTCCGTCGTCGAGGAAACGAGCGCCCATGTTGTTGGAACGCGCTCCGTCGTCGAGGAAACGAGCTCCCAAGTAAGAACCGCCGAATCGAGGTTCTTACTAAGATTCATTGACCTCTTAGGAGTTTCTGGCTTCTAAGGTTGAAAGTGGATATAATCAAGTCTCACGGGAAGAACCTTGCTTATGCAAAGAGGGAAGTGTAAAGTAGCAATGTAGAAACTTGGTTGACATCCAGCCCCCCCTTCCCGCCCGCTCCCCCCCCCCCCCCCCCCCCCACCTCCCCCTTGCACTGTGCCCTCCTACACTGACACGCCTACTTTCTCTTCTCATTTCTAGTTCTATTTGATAACTCAATTTTAAGTTCTCAAGTCCAGATACTTTCGTTCACGGCTAAATGTTTATCTACTTTCTATTTCATATCACATCTTACCATGTAACAAAGATAGAATATCACCTTCACAACTATAAGAATTTATATGCATCTATAAATCACATAAACTTGTAAATCCACACATTAAATGAATTAAGTTTACATTTACATAAATATGTACCAAAATACCTAAATGCAAGAATACATACTTATATTAAACATGTATGAGTAGGTTAGCAAGTGAACTACACGCCCATTTGAGAGGTGGAAAGGAAAGAACTTTGGCAGTTCTATCAACAGTCAATATAGGAAGCAAGGTCAAGCAACGGAGCAAAGGAAGAAGTGGTTTGTCACCTAGTCAGACGTAGCGTGGAGACCAAGTCGAGAAAGTCCTAAGCAGCCTTACTAAGCAGTTGAATCCCGAGTTACTAAAGAATTAGCAGCTTGTGGAAGGGTGACGAACATGGTCAATTCATATCGTGCGAAAGCGAAAGCAACTTCCATCTTCATTTCTCACAACTTGGCCTCGAGGGGCCAATCCACGTCATATAACTCGAACTTGAATAAAACAGGACCGGCAGGTTATATAGGGATTTACCATTTAATATGTATATGTATACATATATAGCTTACCAAGATGAAGCCATATATTCCAAATCTATACATAATATCCAAAACATTTTCTGCATGACTTAGATATTAGAATATACAGAGAGGCCAGGAGGTGACAAGGTCTTCAACAACACAGTTAACCTCACCTGGTTCTCAGCACCATTTCTCAAATAGTCTTCTATCTCCAACAGCTCATCAAGAATAAGAATTCTGATTGAAATTTTATGCAAGTTGCCACAAGCAAATAAATTGAATTATTGAATGTGCGGCAATTTATATCAGTCATGCATCTTAATATATTATTGATTGAGGTTCAACATGTATCAATCATGCATCTTAAGATATTATTGAGATTCTTACATGTATCAATTTGCATAGAACATATATCCCGTCCAGTACTGAATCATGTTATTCTCAAGTAGTTAGCACTGGCAAATATGCTTAAAAACATAAATAATGTCATCCCTTGCCAAAAGAAAAGATCAAATTGATTATAATTCCATTGATAAAAAATCATGATGAATTGGAGGATCCTATTATACCATGTGTTATAGTCTCTAATCTTGATGAAAATATACCATGTTTGAATAAAATATGTAATAGAATCTAGATGAGGGTGATCTGGTATCTGAATTGCATCTGCAACACGACATGACGCCAAGAGCTAAACACAAATACCTATATAACCTCAAAATTTATGTTACCAATTCAACGGAGATCTTTGAAACAACTCATATCCTGCCATTGTCATGTCACTTCCAAAAATAAAACATGTGGTGCCTATATGTACAACTCTCTAGAACAACAACAACAAAACCCCCTTTGGTACATGAATTGCTCTGTTAAATTAAACTAAGCTCTGTATACCCACAAATTATCTTTCTAACACCTACGCACACCATTCTAATAAGAAGTCATAGTATCTTATGCTAAATTATCCTAAATGGCACCCCAACTATAGCGCTCGGACATTTTTGGCACATTAACTTTCCACTGCTCGATTTTGGCACCCGAACTTTATAAATTGTTTCTTTTGAAGCACATCGACACCACTTCAAAAGTATATCTTGTAGTACAAAACGCAATTTGAATACTTATATTGCCAGATATTCTTTTGCAGTGGTCCCGATGTGCTTCAAAATTGACCAAATGTGAAAGGAACAATTTATAAAGTTGGGTGCTAAAATCGAGCAGTGGAAAGTGAAGCCAAAAATGCCATAATGCTATAGTTGGGGTGCCATTAGGATAATTTAGCATAGTATCTTATATAATCCCTCCAAATGTCTACTACTCTTTGGTCTTTGCATATTGAGCCTAAAGATGCATGCGACATGAGACCAGACAATGGCAAATACATCCCACTATGTGGCTTCACAATTTAAACAGTTACTGCAATGACATTAAAGTTCCTAAACTAAACCAAACTAACATCAGAATGTATGAAACAGATATGTAAAGTAGCAACAATATGATCACTGAATGCCAGAGGAAATCATCTCATATAATCATGATATGACAATAATTTATGGATTGTAGTGGTAATTACAGGGTTACTGGCAAGAAGAAAAACAAAGAATATATAACTTTCAGTTGACAAGAGCATATCATCAAATAAATAAGAGCAGACAGACTCACTCTTTGAAAAAGATGGACTCAAGGATATGTAAGTGGGTTTCATCATAAAATTGTAAATATCAAGATTCTAGAACCAGACCAGGACGCCACAAGCGATGCAAAGCAAGCACAGCACAAGAGTGGTAAAGTAGGGTTAAATCAGGTCAACTAAAACAAGTTTAATCTTGTTAATGTCAATTTAATCATAATTGTATCTGCTTAATGGTTGGCTATAGCAGAGGGCATTTGCAAGAGGAGAGATTTAGATGTAGATACAAAAGGAGTTGTCATTGGAACTGAATTCTGGAAGAAAAAATGTTATGATTAGTATGATTGGCCATTGAATCGGTCTTTCCATAAATGGTAAGTCGGCGTCATTTTTCTCCATCTGAATGCTTTGTGGGAATCTAGTTTAAGGTTTTCTTGCCTAATAAGAAAGGTTTTGGGATATTGCAAGTTTCCGATAGAATCTAGAATTGAGTTTGCACGTAATCTTCGACACATAATTTATCATCTCATTGATATTTCAATATTTGCACTCTTTCTTCATCAAATTTAGTACCATGAAAATGTAACAACCAACCTAGTGACACGAGCTCCTGCCCAGGTCAGGCACAAGGAAAATTGTAAGGCTGAGATATAGATACCGTCCCCAGACATGTATGTTGAAAATAAAATTGTATGATGACTATGACTGCCTTGATATTTCTAATCTACGAACCAACCAACTCTGGACAAATCACAAGGTCACTAGTAAGTGTATGAGTATAGTAAATATCTTACTAGAGACTTCTCATCCTCAAACAATGATATGATGAATATAGCCTGCCTTGAGATTCCTAATCTATGAACCTACCAACTCTGGACAAATTAAAAAGGCCGGTTGTCAGTGTACGAATGCAGAAACTATCTTGCTAGAGCCTTCTCAGCCTCAAACAATGATATGCCACCTAACTGTATTGGTACCTCAATGAAACCAAATATGTGTACCAAACTTGTTACATCTAACTCCCAATATATAGCATATTCATCAAAAAAAAAGACATTTGGGTATGCAACAAACAACCAGCATAACCTCGAAATAAGAAGTGAATGCTTCAATACTTCAAAATGATGGTAGAAGCTTGCATCAAGACTGAAGCGACGTGGTTGCATAGTAATTGTCATGGATTAAAATAAAACATAGAGGACAAAATAACCAGTCTTCTATACCGACGGCTACCGAAACTTACTACTAATCGATACCAGCGTTGACGGTCTCTTTCCCAATCATTCGGCAAAAAAAATTGAACCAAAAAGACCAATCATCAAGGGTGTAAAAGCATACTAAGGTTGTAAAAACATGTAACTGGAAGGGGGACTTATCACTGGTAACCAATCAGCAAGGGTGATAATTATTTCATTCAATTTCAAAACTATTAAAAAACAATATTTAAAATACTTGTATGCCTAAATGTATCAAATAAAAAAAATTCTTAATTTTTAATAATTTATTAATAATTATTTGCATTCAGATACCAAAAATTATTGATACTCCGATCTGAAACTGCCGATATCGATACTCATAGGAAGGGTCTGATAGTGATTCCAATACCGACAATGTGAACCTTGTTCTTACCCCTTTTCAAAATAGTCAAGTGGGGACTATCGGTTGACTTTTCAATGTTCCCCATGTTTCTGCTTTTGTCGCTTCCACATCATTTCAGTAAAACTGGGCCAAGCAATCAGTTAACTCAGTTTCGTTACAGTGGCTATTTTTTTTTCCATCTTTTCAACACACGTTACAGATGTCTGGAAGAACACTACGAAAACCATCAGGTCATGGCAAACTCAGTTGCATAGGCAAACTACTGACATCAGCAACCCTAAGGCCAATATATAAACCCAACACTGAACCATACCCAATTAGCCATCACAAAGTACTACTGTCTATGACATCCAAAATCAACATCATTTAATACTACAAAAGTATATAAACATATAAGTTCTACAATATTCCTCCAAAAATCAGTGGCGTATCAGTGCTGCATCATGTCAGACGCATATCAGACACGACACAGACATTACAAAATACATTCGCAAAAGTAAAAAAGCATTGTCATGTTTGTGTCGTCTTGTTCATGTTGTGTGTGCTGTACTTGTATCCATACAACATAGTATCCAGCAATATTCTAACAGTCGAGAAAGTGAACAGGGGAATGCATGAACAACAACAAAGATGAAATATATTCTGCTAATTTGCTCATTTCCAAAGGAATCCGATTCTGCCTCTATTATTATGCTTGTCATCACAATTTTCATCCCAAGTTAAAAAAAATAACAATTTCCAAATTCTAGAGTCAAACACAACCAAAAAGTGGATATTGTTAGTCCCAAGGCTTAATCAAAGAAGGCATAACAAGAAGTTGAAGTCGAGATCAGGAGTTCACACAAAAGTTTTCTCTCTGATATACCTCGATCCAATGAAGAACTATATAATTATATAATACAGTAGCTAATTACAACTCCTTCGCAACCACATAATCCAAGAACCAAAAACACGATCTTCCTTACAAATACAGTTGCAATTGGGACAGAACGTTTACAACTAGAAGAAGAAGAGAGAAATATAGAATACAAATTATTCTTGCTGGTGGTAAAGACCACCGTTGCTCAAAGCAAGATTCGTCCTTTATCGACGATCTACTCCCAGAAGCCAGCAAGTTCTCAAGAGAAATTCTGGAACGCTCGTAGTCACCTCTTTGTGTGACTTGAACGGACTCCTTTTGGACTCCTCTTTTTCAATTTTTGGTATATCTCAAAATGAGGCTAGAGGGCTCTTTATAGAGGGAGTGATGGAAGCTCATCCTCCTCTTCTTTCCGATATAGGACTAAAAAACTAATATACAAAATTGATATCACACAATCGCAGCCTGCTCAGCGTCCGTACAGCACCCGCCCAGCACCCGCTCAGCGCCCGTTCATGCAACACGCGCATGCAACCCGAGCATAAAACAAGCGCACGAGCGCAACAAAAGCTCACAAGCTCCTTGGGACGATGCTGACATGCTAAGTGCAAAGTGCGCCAACAAAGCGCTACTTTGTGCCCCTGAGTTCGAGTCGCTAAGCCCCTTTGGGGCTTAGCTCCTATGAAATAATATCAAGAGCATGACAAAAAGCTTAAAAGCTTTCATTAAAGAGTTAATCCTTTTTTCTCCTAATAAAACACCCCCACGTGGCACCCATGTGCCCCACCTCACCTCATGTGCACACCTCAACTCATACAAAGTATTATATTGAGATACACACTTGGTGGTGTAGCCAATGTGGGACTATTTTTCTTAGTCAAAAGGAAACAACACCAACAATCCCCCACATATCTCAATATATGGGTCGAGCGTTCCCCACAGTGACTGTCCATTATGCATTAGGATATATGTCGCTTCGACTTGAATCTTTTAGCATGGATCAAATAACAGTATGATACAAGAATGGACTAGGCCTTGAATTCTGCATCATAGCTGCAATTCTTCTCACTCACACAATGACATCAGTTGTGCTTCCGGTTACACATTAAAGGCCTTTTGCACGCCTGATTTCGGTGTATGTATCTTGGACGTCTACAAGTTTACCCTCAAGAGACGGCCTATATCTCTTTCCATACACTCTAGGTGAGTTCTTTTAAAGTGTCATTGGCATGAAGCCTTGCGCTTTCTTGCGGTGCTACTCCGCTATGACATGGCCCAAAGCCGATGTCCACCTCATTGTGGTGTCATCCACTGTAGCATGAGGTCCCACCCTCTTTGTAGTGCCAAACTACCCAGCATGAAGCCTTGCGCTTCCTTGCGGTATTACGTCGCTGTGACATGGCTCGCATAGCCGAGGCTTTACCCTCTCTAGGTACCTCTTGGTGGTGTCACACCACTGTAACATGAGGTCACCGGCCTTTTTGTAGTGTTGTCTACCACTCTTCATTTTACAGCATTATGCCACATGCCTATATGCGGTGATACGCCACTGTGACATGGCTCGCGAAGCCGAGGCATTACCCTATCAAGGAACCTCATGGTGCTATCACCCACTGTAGCATGAGCATGGAGTCCTTCACTCAATTGTAGTGTTATGCTACCGTTCTTTTACCTTGCTATTTTGGTTTGAAATTGGATCTACAATCCTCATTTTCATGGCCCTTCATGCTTGAAGAGACATGCGCCAAGATGCTCATAGCCCTATGCGCATAACCTAGTCGCGCAGAGACCTTACTTAGAGCTAGCCACATAGACGCTTCCATGCGCCAAGTCCTGCCATGCACCGAAAGAACGCCATGCGCAGTGACTACACTGCACCGAGCCTGCCATGCGCAGTGAGTGCCCTGCGCCGAGACTGCTTATGTGCCGAGTTCTTCCATGTTCTAATTGTTGCCATGCGTAGATGCATAGTGTCAGTCTCTCTTCGGTAACCGCAGTAGACTTCTCCATGCGGTTACTAGCTTCAGACATCTCCATGCGCCAACTTGCATCAGATGTAGACTTCCTTTCTCTTGGAATGTGCGTCTCCAGCGACGCCAGATCAAGTTTACTTCCATCCGCAGGAATGGTAGATCCTGAATCTCTCTACCCACGTCCAACATTTGACAGAGGACTCCTTCCTCATCCAAATGATTGAAGTGTAGCCCATCAATTTTCTCAAGTTTGTAAAAACATGTGTCGAGAAGACTTGCACAGTTGTTCTCCATCTTACTCGAATCTTGCTTTGAAATTGCTAGTCCCGAGACTTAATCAAAGAAGGTAGAACAAGAAGTTGAAGTCGAGATCAGGAGTTCACACAAAAGTTTTCTCTCTGATATACCTCGATCCAACGAAGAACTATATAATTATATAATATAATAGCTAATTATAACTCCTTTTGAATCACAGAATCCAAGAACCAAAAACACGTTCTTCCTTGCAAATGCAATTGCAATTGGGACAGAACGTACAACTAAAAGAAGAGAAAAAAATATAGAATAAAAATTATTCTTGCTGGGGTGGTGAAGACCATCGTTGCTCAAAGCAAGATTCGTCCTCTATCGACGATCTGCTTCCAGGAGCCAGCAAGTTCTTAAGAGAAATTCTGAACGCTCGTAGTCACATCTTTGTGTGATTTGAACGGACTTCTTTTGGACTCATCTTTTTCAATTTTTGGTATATCTCAAAAGGAGGCTAGAGGGCTCTTTATATAGGAAAGGGTGGAAGCCCATCCTCCTATTCTTTTCGATGTGGGACTAAAAAACCAATATACAAAATTGATATCCCACAATCGCAGCCCAATGTATAGTCCGCTCAATACCCGCTCAGCGCGCGTTCATGTAACACGCGCATGCAACCCGAGCATAAAACTCGCACACAAGCGCATTGCGACGATGCTGGAGTGCTAAGTGCAAAGTGCGCCAACAAAACGTCACTTTGCGCCCTTGAGCCCGAGTCTGAGTCGCTAAGCCCCTTTGGGGCTTAGCTCCTATGGAATAATATCCAAGAGCATGACAAAAAGCTTAAAAGCTTTCATTGAGGAGTTAATCATTTTTCCTCCTAATAAAACATCCCCACATGGCACCCATGTGCCCCACCACACCCCATGTGCACACCTCAACTCATACAAAGTATTATATTGAGATACACACTTGGTGGTGTAGCCAATGTGATACTATTTTTCTTAGTCAAAAGGAAACAACACCAACAGATATAATCCCCAAACTTCACTTTATACACACACAAAAAATGTATTTCTTCCCCAGTTCACAAAGTTAACATTAAAAAACTCAAATCCCCATCCCAATTACCAAACTTTCATAACAATTATACATAAATGTACATAAACTGGCCGAAAATCCACAAAAAATCCAACATTTTTGCTCCAAGAACCAGACATTCCCATAATTAGACATGGTATCCGCAAATTTTTCCAACATTTTATCAATCACCCAAAATAAATCAACGTTTGTAGAGTACTGAGAACCCAAAATACTAAACCCCCCAACCCCCAATTCCCAACTCTCATCTCCAAGAATCAAACTTTCCTAATATCAAGACATAATTTACATCCAAAAAAAGTTGAAACCCAAAAACTTTCCAACAGTTAATCAATCAATCAATCAATCAAAACTGAACATGGTTTCGAAAGATATCCATAACCTAAAAATAAAACGCTAATGTTGTTCCCATTTCACAACCCTATCTAAAAGAATCCAACTTCCTAATAATTAGATAGAGCTACAAGCACAATTATTTCCAACATTTAACAATCATTCCAAAAGCAAAAAAGAAAATCCGCTCTAAAATGCTAAATGGGTGTCCCCAATTCATAACCCCCATGTCCAAGAACCAAAGTTTCTTAATAATTAGTGACAGGAAAAAAAATCCTAAAACCAAAAAAGAATTTCAACATTAATTAAACACGCAAAAGAAAACGCGGTTTCGAAGGATACCCATAATCTAAAATGCTAAATTTAAGAGAAACCCCCATACCAATACACATCCCCACATACCAACAACCAAACTTTCCTGATAATTACACAAAATCAAACCCAAATTTTGCCAAAACCCACAAATTTTCCCAAAAGGAAACGCGCATGATGTAAAATGGAAACTTCAAGAGAAATATCCCTACCTCTTCTTCTGCGGAGGACCGCTCGATCCATAGCGGGCACTGAAATCGGAGGCTGCTGGCGAAGAAACCGAGGTCGGATCGAGGACAGACGGAGGGATCGGCCATGGCATGATGGAGAGACAGGGAGAGGAGGAGGAGGAAGAAGAGAGCGAGAGAGAAAGCCATTAGGGATTGAAATTTTTTGTCAAAGCAGTAAATTTGAGGATATTAATTTTGGGACTCCCTCTCTCTCTCTCTCTCTCTCTCTCTCTCTCTCTCTTTTTATTATTATTTTTTGTAGGAAAAAAAGTGTCTTTTTTCTCTCTCTCAGACATGTTAAGCCGATGGTTTTGTCATTTTTTTTTTTCTGAGGAAATTTATTATTATATATCATTAGTATTTTGACAAAACTAACTTCCAGGTCAGACTTAGTTCAGCAAATAATGTCAAAATATATTAAAAAAATGGATCCAGTGGTACGAAACGGTTGATGTGGCCACTGCTACAACCACTGGTGTGCTTCAGTGCAAGTCCTTACTTTTGGTACTTAAATAAATATTTCATTGTACTAAACAAAATCGAAGGTGCGAACCATCATCCCCTTCCTCTATTGTATATTTTATTCTCTATCTGGTCCGTCTCATGAAAAAAATAAGACGCACGTTCATTCCAAGTAACTACGAAAAGGTGGTCAATCAATAGCATAGTTCAAGGTATTGAAAAAGACGGGCGGTTCGAAACTCGGATTCGATTCGGTCTGAGTTGGATCGAACCCGGTAAACAAATCGGTCTGATCCAACCCACTTCTCCTCCCTTTCGGGTTTGGGTTGGGTCAGGGGATCCGATCCGCAAGTCCAGCTCGGTCCGACCGTTGGATGTCTCATTCGGACCGGGTCTAATTCTGACTAGCCTGGTCCGGACCGATTCAGCTCCACTTCGACTGGTTATTATTATTTAAATTTTTGTGGAATATAATCGTTGGGCCATAAAATATTTCATTTTAGTGGCAGATTTTTTTATCGTTTTAGGAATATTATGATCATTTTGCTAAAAATGATCAAAATATCAATTATTACAACTCTTTTTTTTAAGGGTATTTGGATCATTTGGCTCCAAAAAATTTATATAAATAATTCGTAATTTATGAAAAATAAATACAACACAATTTTTTTTTCTCTTACAAAATGTATTCTCTCTCTCTCTCTTACAACATTTAGAAGCAATCTAGTGTAAAAGGGACTATATACTATCATGAAAAATGAGCAACCACAATAGCTACTGGAAGATCAGCAACTACAACCCGCACCGCAACCTCAACCTCAACCAGCACCACAAGCTCAACCGGCACTGCAACTAGAGTTTGAATCAAAATTTTGGCATCATTTTAGCGGAGTTTACAATGAGCATGATACGGAAAGAAGATCTTCAAATAGAGTTCTTGTTAAATGCTTGCATTGTAGAAAATGACTCAAATGGAACCATAATTGTGGTACAAGAAAACTACGCATACATCTGAAAATGTGTATGGATATATAGTAATGTTGTATCTTCTTAAAAAAAATTATCGATTTTAATATATTTTATTATTATTACATAAGTCATATGTATATTTAAACCTAATTGCAACTTATGTTTAAGTTTCAGCTTTAGTCTCTCTACAAACATTATTTGTTGTATTACAAATAAATTTTGAAGAGAGGCTGAGAAGCTGAAACACAAATATATGTTGCATGACTTATGTAACAAAAATAATATATACTAAAAATTATCTTCAATAATTTTTTTTTCAGTTAAGTGTTAACTGTGTTTTTGTTAGACTAGTTAGTTTTGTTTACATTTAAAAATTTTAATTATCGAAAGAATAAATTTCTATTTAAATTTATATAACTAATAACAAATTATTTCAACTTATAAATCTTTAGATTTTAATTTATACTTAAAGTTATATAAATATGGATATAAAGAAATCAAATAAGATTTCCTTACTTAATGTTTATATAAATTTTTACATAAATTATAAAAAAATTACTAACAAATAACTTATAAATTTTAAATTATACAAAAAAAATGTAAACCCCCTGATTTTCAAGAATTTTTTAAATTTGGATTTTTGTGAATTTTCTGGAATTTTCTGGAATTTTCTTGGATTTTTCTGTAATTAAATTAAGGTATTTTAATTATTAAAGGATTTTTAATTGATAATAAATAATATTAAACTATTATGAATATAATATTTTATGGTGTAAAATTAAAAACCAGACATAGGGTAATTTTCCGGAAATTTATTGGACCCCGGAAGTAATTTAAAAGTCCTAAAAACTATTTTATAATTAAACCCAAATTGAACCCTAAATAAATCGGGTTTATTTAAACCAAAATAAACCGAACCGGACCGGCCGATCTACCCGAACCGTTCCAACCCTTATCGGGTCGGATCCGGGTCAGACCCGACCCGCCTGAACCCGAACCCGACCCGGATTCTTTCTCTTCCCCAACGGATCGAACGGCCGACCCTTGGCCTTCCGCCTCCGGCCGCTAAGCCACCGGCGGCCCTTCTCCTCCCTGCGCCGCCTCCGCTCCCGAACGTCCGGCTCCTCCTCTGCCCTCCCGTAACCGCCGACGGCCCCTCCATCTCCCTTCCCGCCTATAAGAACCCGCCGCCGCTGCTCTCAGCCCGACCCCGCTGCCCTACTCGCCGGTCGACTCCCCCGCCGGATCTCCCAGCCACCCGCCGCACTCCTCCAGACCCCGCCTCGCCGCCACCTCCGTCGAGCCTCGCCCCCGCCAGTCGCCTCCGCCCCGACAGCACCCCGAGCAGCAGCATAGGGCCAGAGCCTCGCCGCCCGACAGCGCCAGAGCCCAGCCGACGACTGCCCAGCGCGCCGCCTCCTCCGGCCCTCGCCGCCTCAGCCGTCTCCGGCCTCCCTCCGGCTGTCTCCGGTCTCCGTAGTTCGAGCAGAAGCCCAAACCCTAAAACCTAGGGTAGACACAGGACTCGACACAGGACACTTCGCGTCGTGTCGGACACGAGATATCTCGGGTTTTTCAGACCAGTTCAGGTACCCGTAACTTCTTGCTCGTAGCTCCGATTTCGATTCTGTAAATTGCATCGCGAAGCCTGTATGACCCTCTCGGTGCCCGTGCGAACCGCTCGGGACATCGCGTCCTGTGGTGATCGCACACCGTGATCCAAAAACAGGAAAACCAACGCCATGTTTCACCCCGGAACTGAGTACGCCCCGCCAAACGGGACGACTTGGTCGCGTGCGGTCTTTACCGATACGTGCGCATCGTTGTTACGGACGTGCAGGATTTCACAGAAGCTGATTCGAATGTGCGTGCACACCGGAATCAGTGCGTATCCGCGGACACCGTCCCGTATCCGACTTTTCTGTTTGTCGCTGTAACTTAGTGTACACACGTCGGATCGAGACGAAACTTGCGCCATCGAACTCGTAGCAATACGCTGGTCCTGTGAGCCAAGTTTGGTTCGATTCTGAGAACGTTGACAAAATCGTGTGTCGTGGGCCCCACAGGCTCCACCCGACGGACGATTTTGAGAACGACTCATCGGAATCCAATTCTGGAAGTTTCGTTGGGTTCGTATCATCGTTCCTGACCTGTTGACACTAAGTTGGACTGATTTTGTGACCTTTGACCCTGACGTATTTTTCGGTGCAAAGCGGCCCACATCTGGACCCCGCCTTGACCCAAAAATGTCGTTTCTGCCCCTGTGTCCAAATTGGACTCAAGGACAGGCGTTTCTAGCTGATTGATATCTTCTGGATCTGATGGTGATGTTTGTTTCAGCAACCGGAGTATTGCCTGAAACCCCGCTGAAGTCAGAGCTACAATTGGAGACAAAACCCAGGCAAGTATACCTTGCCAAATCCTGCAGTTTTGTTACTTATCTCCTGGATTTATTTTTCATTGTCTTGCAAGCTAGTTGTACAATATTTGCATGTTTCCCTTCGCAACTGTTACTTTCTTATAGTTCTTGATACTTGTTGATTTATTCCTGCTGCTCTAGTTTTATTTCCTCGTTTTGCGTGCATGTACATTATTTGCTCTTTTCCTTGGATCACTACTTGTTCCATAGACATATTGTTTACTCTGCATTCCTGGAGTTGACTTGACTGATTTCTCAGTTCCTAGATGATTGTTATTGGACATTGACTACACTTGAGCAAACCTCGATTGTGAGTACCCATAGTACTGCAATAGAGAATTGTTCATTTGACTACCTCCTTCGTGAGCTCCCGTTGGACTGCGAAAGAGACATACTATAGACTGTGAGTCCCCGTTGGACTGCTTTCTATAGGATCGTGATCTCCCATTGAGATGCGATTACCCCGATTGCTAGTAGTCATGTCTGATAGCATCACTGGCATGCCACTGTTTTAGATATAGTGATTTCTCGTGTCTTATTTGCTTGTGTTTACTTTCTTCTCTATCTTGCATGTCATTTACTGTATTTGGCTCGTATTCTTTTGTATCTTGCTATGTCCCCTGAGGACCTGGTTTTGTTCTCCAGATTTAGCAGACGAGGAGTACCGCAGCTTACGAACCAGCACCAGACGAGAGTTTGATTGCAGTTGATGGCCCTGCTTCTTAGTTACTGTCTAGCATATTTTAGTTATCTTTCTTGTCTTGATTTTTCTTGTTATCGGTAGTGGATTTGTCTCCACCCGACCTAGTATTAATTCTTGCTGGACATTCGACAGTGACTTTACTTTCAGCATTTAATTCAGTTTTGTTTTAGTTCATGTTATTTTGTGGATGAGAATAGTAAACCTGACTAAAATAATACAGCTTAAGTACGCTCCGATGGATCCATTAAATTGGGTTTGTCCATCGGTGTGTGCTGCTGGCCATTGCCACGTGTCCAGTCCCTCGGTATTTTGGGACTGGGGCGTGACATAGTTTTTGTGGTGGCCCATGCAGGTCAACGACTAAAATTGTTCGGTTTTAACTTAGGGACCGAACAGGCCTGCAATAAAGATAGAAAAGTTTTAGGATCTCATCCACTTGCTTGAAACATTCTTGATATCTATATCGGATTCGAATCAATTTTTTGAATTGCATCCTGCCTTGATTCCTGAACGCCTCTCATTGTTTCTTTTGGTTGCAGAGTTATGGATTCACGAACAAACGACGAGGCTCCTGCAATATCACCACAAGATGTTGTGGTAACCAACGAAGATGAAGCGACACCAGTTGATGAAGGACGATCAGCTCAACAAGCAAGTCATCATGCCACGAGAATCCAGCAAGATAACAATCCACCATCGACACAATTGCCCGTAATTCCACCAGGGCAGGCCATGGACGGGCAGCAGATGTTTCAAATGATCTATGCAATAATGCAAGCTCAACAAGAGGCTTGGAGTCGCAGCTTAGTAACCGTACTAGAGCAGGCACGACGGCCAACAATGGGTTCTATCACCGATTTTCGCCAGCTGAAGCCTCGTACCTTCTCAGGAAAAGAGGAGCCCACAGAAGTTCATGAGTGGCTCATCACCACACAACATCAATTAGAATCAGTTGAACTCTGTCACGTCCCAGTCCCAAAATACCGTGGGACCAGACACGTGGCAATGGCCAGCAGTACGCACCGATGGACCAACTCAATTGATCTAGATCCATCAGGGCATACTTAAGCTGTAAAACAAGTCTACGATAATCATGGTACAACTAATCTCATCCACACAAGATATATGATATGATCCACAGAATAATAAAGAATGTAAATCATCTCCAAGTCTCACAAAGTACTTCGGGGAACAACCCGATAAATAGCTAGTACAATGGTTCAACAGACCAGAAAGTAAAAGACTGAAATAAATAATAAAAGCTGAACATAAACATGGATGCTCAAGAGAAGTCTTCAGCTAAGACCTCGTCCTCAGATGGTGGTACAGCTCCTGGATCAGCTCCTGCTCCAGTCCCGTAGACCTCGGGATAAACCACGTCTGTAAAATCTGGGGACAAAAATCCGGATCCAGGTCCTCAGGGGACATAGCAAGGTACAAGAAAGCTCATGCCAGTAAATACAGATAAGCAGTGCAGCAATATATAACTATATGAAACAAAGGGGTAAATATGTAACCATCTAAGTGTAAATGCAAGTGAGAGCATCACTAGTCTCAGGCTGAGCCACTACAAGCTCTGTGTCGGGGAGCCGGTAGCGGTAATAACCGGTAGTGGGTCTAGCTCTGCTACGAGAGTCTACGACCTCTCAATAATAGAAGATATATATAAATACAGCCTGTAGTCTGTGTGTCTCTCCCCACCCAATGTAACCACGCATATCATGACCACAACGTCTCATGCCCATGTCAAGCGCGATCATAGCTAATGCAACCAGTCATAAAGTATCTAATAGTATAATGTCCATGTCCTGTATCCTATACAGAATCACCACGAATATCTCGGGAAAATCCTGTCTCATGAATGGTGTCAAGTGTCCTGGGTCATATGGTACTTGATAAGACAAGTACGAGAATATAAAATGTCACGGATATCCATCTCTAAATGACCGTACCCAACACTGCGTACAGTGTCGGCACCCGACTGATAATCGGACACTAAGTACGTCACACGGTCCTAGGTTGAGCATGCACAGCAATATATATATATAATAAGCAAGGAAAATAGATAACTAAGCTGCATAGAGTGGCAAGGTACACTTGCCTGATGTCCGAATATCAACAACTGTCCTGGTATCTGTGGATCCGGTGGAAACTACTCCAAAAGCTGTAATAAATATCACCAACAGTCTCAGAAGATGCCAAATAGCTGGAAATGCCTGTCCTTACGTCCAATTTGGACACAGGGGCAAAAAGGTCATTTCCGGGCCAAAGCGGGTTCCACCGGTGGGCCCACTTTGCACCGAAAAGCGTGTCAGGGTCAAAGGTCTCCAAATTCCGCAAACTCAGTGTCTACAAGTCAGGAACGATGATACAAACCCAACGGAACTTCCAGAATTGGATTCCGATGAGCCGATCACAAAATCACCCGTCAAGTGGAGCCTGTGGGGCCCACGATACGTGATTTTGTCAACGTCCTCAGAATCGAACCAAACTTGGCTCACAGGACCAGCGTATTACTACGGATCCGATGGCGCAAGTTTCGTCTCGATCCGACGTGTGTACACGAAGTTACAGCGTGTTTCAGAAAGGACGGATACGGAGTGTCGTCGGCGGATACGCGTTGATTCCGGGGTGCCCGCACCTCCGAATCGACTTCTGCGAAATCCTACACGACCGTATCAACGTCGCGCACAGTTTGGTAAAGACCGCGTGCGACCAAGTCGTCCCGATTGGCCGGGCGGACTCAGTTCCGAGGTGAAACAGGGCGTTGCTTCTTCCTGTTTTGGATCGCGGTGTACGATCACTACAGGACGCGATGCACCGAGCGAGTTGCACGGGCACCGAGAGGATTATACAGTCTACGCATAGCAATCGACGGAATTAAAAACGGAGTTACGATGAGGGAGAAAACGGTACCTGAACGGGGCTCCGTGAATTCTGTTTTTCACGTGACCGAGAGTCCAATTTGTGTCCTGGTCGTGTCCTCGCGTGTCGGGTTGCTGTGTCCAGACCTAGGGTCTGACTCGGGACAGCGGGGTTCGTCGGACTCGGCTTGGGGAGGGCAGCGGAGCGGCGAGGTCGGCGGCGTTCGGGGACAGTCGCGGATACTGCTGTAGAGTCGGTCGCGGAGGGAAATCAGTCGACAGCGGGGTCGACTCCGGTCCTCAGCGGCTCGGCGGCGCTCGGGGACGGCCGCGGGTAGGTCGTCGAGGCGTCTAGGGTTGGCTCGGTGCTACGCCGGCGGGGTTGGGGCTGTCTCCAGGCGGGGTCTCGAGCAGGGAGGAGGGTGCGGTGGAGCCGTGGGATGGTTGACGGCCGAGGGCGGAGGGTCTGACTCGGGGATGGGGGAGTCGGACTCTGCTCGCGGCGGATGGTCGATGCCTGAGAGCGGCGGAGGAGGGAGAGGGTCGATCGGGGAAGATGACGGCGGATGATTTCCAAGGCTGGGCACGAAAACCGAGAAGGTTTTATAGGTGGTCTACAGGAACTCCGGCGGGCTAGGGTTTCCACGCGGGTTTCGGGTTTGTTTGGTTCGGGTTGGTTCGGTTCGGGTTGGTTCCCAATCCAAGTAGCTTTTCGTCCTCGAATCGTTGCTCCGGTGTCCAATAAATTCACCGAAAAATGCCATGCGTCCGGTTTTCCATTTTACCCAATAAATTTCTATTTCCAGAATATTTTAACTCCATTTAGTCACACTTAAAATTATTTAACCCAAATCACCTTAGCTATAAATTCCAGAAGAACACCAAAATACGGGAAATCATATAAATCTTATTTCTGAAATTTAGGGTGTTTACAATCTTCCCTCCTTAAAAGGATTGCGTCCTCGCAATCAAAGAATAAGCTGCTAAAGAAAGAGTTATGGAATTACAAGGTGGCCTAGTTTACAACAGCCTCCTCGAACAAGTGGGGGTAACGCTGGCGCATATTATCTTCTCGTTCCCAAGTTGATTCGCCTGGTGAATGATGTTTCCATGCTACACGAACCAGTCTGATTGTCTGGCCCCGTAATGTCTTCTCACTGACGTCGAGGATGCCTACTGGTTGTTCCTCATATCTCAAGCTCGGGCCTACTGCGATCTCTGAATGATCGACTACGTGACTTGGGTCGGTCACGTACCTTCGCAACTGGGAGACGTGGAATATGTCGCGCCCCGATCCCGTAGGGGCCGATCCCGTAGGGCCTATCGTCCTCGCTTGGTCCCTACGGAACCATTCGTCCTCGCTTGGTCCCTACGGAACCGTTCGTCCTCGCTTGGGCGCGATGCCGTGCAAGCCTAAGTTGCGCTTGCACCAGGCAACGTACCTGCACAAGACAAGTTAGACAAAATATACATTTATAGGCACAGAGTAAAACGCAGAGAACCAAAGTAGAACACATTTGATAGCACACAAAATACTTGCTTTTTATTGAATACTTGAAGACTTGGATTACAAAGTGTTTGCTTGGCTGAGTTACAAAATATGCCTTAGAAGGCTTACAACTCTTTTTACATTCCCAAAACTAGCCACAACGCCCATTACATTATGCCCTTGTAGTAGGACCAAAATAACCAAAACATCTAGCAGAAGGAGAGTAGCCCACTGGAGAGGTAAGCAGCGGAAGAAGCAGCACGAACACAATCCTAAGGAAGAGTGCGCACACGCTGATTCAGGTTGAGGATGCTTGCCAGACTCTCGCTCCCAGCACCTGGATATTTGCCCACAAACGTGGGTCAGTACTACCACATGTACTGGTGAGCGACCGTGGCCAAACTCACCTTAGAAATCCACACTAAGTAAGCATATGAAGCTAGCATTATTAAGTGGTCTTTCTCGTTGTCTAGTTTCTTTTTAACAATTCATGCTAGGAAACATAGACAATAATTAGCATATGCATATGATATTTCTTACCCACGGCCGAGCGGTTATCCCTGCAGCAGACACACAAGTTAGCCACAATTTGCATATGAATAACTTATGAATCAATAAGGCATCAAGTGTTAGGTATGCAAGAAGGTAAACCTAGCATGCGCCCTAACTATATGATGGTCCCCTCCACGGGATTAGCAGTTGGGACGTACAAGCCCAATCTCACTAATAGACGAGTCTCCGGTCTACCCAAGGACGTACAAGCCTTAGGTATCTAGATCTCTTCCGGCCGAACGATCCCCAGTGCCCCAGGGACCGCCCGAGAGATAAACCTTGTGCACAAGTTGTCCTGACCAAATGCATGAATGCAAGCCCTATCAGAAAAATATGCTATCATGCAACTGATGAACCAAGCACACAAGTTTATCTCTTTTCTCTTTCTCATTATTAAGCTCAAGTCCAGAGTTTTCTCGCCACAATACTCGATGCACAGATACCCGAGGGACAGTTAAGCATTCCATAAGCAACTAGTAAGTTAACAGTTCTATACTTGAAGCATGCAATACTTTCTTTCTCTTTTTAGCTTATCTTTTTAGTGAGGCAGCATATTTATGTGAACTAGAGATTCTTTATTAGGCATGCAGACTTAAAGGATTCATCGAAGGGCCTAAGCCACTCACCAAATGAATCGAACGAGGAGATGGGGAAGCCTAAGCGACGTTCACTCTTTGGTTATGCGTCCTGAAAATGCAACAATACTTGGTTAGCATACTTCGATCTCTTTCCCTTACGATTCAAAAAGAAAGCGCAAGCGAGAAGGCGAAATCATGAAAACCAAGTCATCGAAAGCAACTCAAAACACAAAGCAACACAAAACCAAAAAGCAAAGCAACCAACGAAAACTCTTGGACTTATTTCAATAGAAGCCGCTCGATTAATTCGAAGGGTTCATTGCACTTCGTCCGTGTTGATTCAGCGGTAAGGTTTCCCCGAGACTCGATTCTCAACCGAGTCGAAGCAGCGTAGTGTTTCTTAAGTAACCGTTCGGAGCGGGGCGTTATATGCAATGAACGGTTACTTAAGAAACTTACATATAACGCCCCGCTCCGAACGGTTACTTAAGAAACACTACGCTGCTTCGACTCGGTTGAGAATCGAGTCTCGGGGAAACCTTACCGCTGAATCAACACGGACGAAGTGCAATGAACCCTTCGAATTAATCGAGCGGCTTCTATTGAAATAAGTCCAAGAGTTTTCGTTGGTTGCTTTGCTTTTTGGTTTTGTGTTGCTTTGTGTTTTGAGTTGCTTTCGATGACTTGGTTTTCATGATTTCGCCTTCTCGCTTGCGCTTTCTTTTTGAATCGTAAGGGAAAGAGATCGAAGTATGCTAACCAAGTATTGTTGCATTTTCAGGACGCATAACCAAAGAGTGAACGTCGCTTAGGCTTCCCCATCTCCTCGTTCGATTCATTTGGTGAGTGGCTTAGGCCCTTCGATGAATCCTTTAAGTCTGCATGCCTAATAAAGAATCTCTAGTTCACATAAATATGCTGCCTCACTAAAAAGATAAGCTAAAAAGAGAAAGAAAGTATTGCATGCTTCAAGTATAGAACTGTTAACTTACTAGTTGCTTATGGAATGCTTAACTGTCCCTCGGGTATCTGTGCATCGAGTATTGTGGCGAGAAAACTCTGGACTTGAGCTTAATAATGAGAAAGAGAAAAGAGATAAACTTGTGTGCTTGGTTCATCAGTTGCATGATAGCATATTTTTCTGATAGGGCTTGCATTCATGCATTTGGTCAGGACAACTTGTGCACAAGGTTTATCTCTCGGGCGGTCCCTGGGGCACTGGGGATCGTTCGGCCGGAAGAGATCTAGATACCTAAGGCTTGTACGTCCTTGGGTAGACCGGAGACTCGTCTATTAGTGAGATTGGGCTTGTACGTCCCAACTGCTAATCCCGTGGAGGGGACCATCATATAGTTAGGGCGCATGCTAGGTTTACCTTCTTGCATACCTAACACTTGATGCCTTATTGATTCATAAGTTATTCATATGCAAATTGTGGCTAACTTGTGTGTCTGCTGCAGGGATAACCGCTCGGCCGTGGGTAAGAAATATCATATGCATATGCTAATTATTGTCTATGTTTCCTAGCATGAATTGTTAAAAAGAAACTAGACAACGAGAAAGACCACTTAATAATGCTAGCTTCATATGCTTACTTAGTGTGGATTTCTAAGGTGAGTTTGGCCACGGTCGCTCACCAGTACATGTGGTAGTACTGACCCACGTTTGTGGGCAAATATCCAGGTGCTGGGAGCGAGAGTCTGGCAAGCATCCTCAACCTGAATCAGCGTGTGCGCACTCTTCCTTAGGATTGTGTTCGTGCTGCTTCTTCCGCTGCTTACCTCTCCAGTGGGCTACTCTCCTTCTGCTAGATGTTTTGGTTATTTTGGTCCTACTACAAGGGCATAATGTAATGGGCGTTGTGGCTAGTTTTGGGAATGTAAAAAGAGTTGTAAGCCTTCTAAGGCATATTTTGTAACTCAGCCAAGCAAACACTTTGTAATCCAAGTCTTCAAGTATTCAATAAAAAGCAAGTATTTTGTGTGCTATCAAATGTGTTCTACTTTGGTTCTCTGCGTTTTACTCTGTGCCTATAAATGTATATTTTGTCTAACTTGTCTTGTGCAGGTACGTTGCCTGGTGCAAGCGCAACTTAGGCTTGCACGGCATCGCGCCCAAGCGAGGACGAACGGTTCCGTAGGGACCAAGCGAGGACGAATGGTTCCGTAGGGACCAAGCGAGGACGATAGGCCCTACGGGATCGGCCCCTACGGGATCGGGGTACGTCATGCACTCCCTCTAAGGATGGAGGTAATGCAAGCCGATAAGCCACCTCACCAACGCGCTCTAGAATGTCAAATGGCCCAATATACCTTGGGCTCAGCTTGCCTCTGCTCCCGAATCTGATAGTACCACGAGTGGGCGAAATCCTCAAGAACACATGATCTCCTTCCTTAAACTCTAGGGGGCGTTTGTGTGTATCTGCCCAATGTTTCTGTCTGTCCTGAGCTGCTCGTAGATGATTCTGTATCTGCTTTACCTTCTCCACTGTCTGCGTTACCAATTCTGGTCCCAGTATCTGACGTTCACCAACGTCACTCCAACACACAGGTGACCTGCACTTCCGTCCGTATAAAGCTTTAAATGGTGCCATCTGGATGCTGGCCTGATAACTATTATTGTAGGAGAACTCTACTAAGTGCAAATGATCTTCCCAAGATCCTCCGAAATCTAGCATACATGATCTCAACATGTCCTCTAAGATCTGAATGGTGCGCTCCGATTGTCCATCTGTCTGCGGGTGGTATGACGTGCTGAATTTGAGTCTGGTGCCCAGACTCTCTTGCATGCTTCTCCAGAAATGAGATATAAATCTCGAATCTCGATCCGATACGATACTAACAGGCACTCCATGTAACTTGACGATTTGTCGCATATACATGTCGGCTAGTACCTCTGTGGATTGTCCAACTCTAAATGGCAAGAAGTGTGCCGATTTAGTAAGTCGATCCACTATCACCCATACTGCGTCTCTTCCGCTGGGGCTCTTCGGAAATCCTGTGACAAAGTCCATCGTGATGTGCTCCCACTTCCATTCCGGTATCGGGAGCGGTTGTAGCATACCTGCAGTTCTCTGATGCTCCGCCTTCACTTGTTGACATACTAAACATTTGGCCACAAATCTCGCGATCTCTCTCTTCATTCCATGCCACCAGTAATACTGTCTCAAGTCTCTGTACATCTTAGTTCCTCCTGGGTGAACAGAGTACATAGAGCTATGCGCTTCAGTCATTAACTCCTGTCTCAATTCTCCATTTGGAACATACAAGCGGTTTCCAAATCTCAATGTCCCGTCTTCGTGAATGCGAAGTCCTGTCTGAATACCTGCTTCTGTCCTTTCTTTGAGTCTTCGGAATCTAGCATCGGTGGGCAATGCTTCTTTAATCTTCTCCACGAGTGATGACTGAATCTCAAGGTTAGCCATCAATCCATTCTGTCCTGGTAAGACAACCTCTATCTGTAGCTCCTGTAAGTCCTTCAATAACTCGGGCTGCATTGTCAAGAAATAAGCCATAGGCTTCCTGCTGAGTGCGTCTGCAACAACATTCGCCTTTCCCGGATGATACTGCAGATCGATGTCAAAATCTACCATCAGTTCCAGCCAACGTCTCTGTCTCATATTAAGCTCCTTCTGAGTATACACATACTTCAGGCTCTTGTGGTCAGTAAAGATTTCTACCCTCTCTCCATAAAGGTAGTGCCTCCATATCTTCAATGCAAATATCACTGCTGCTAGCTCCAGATCATGCGTGGGGTAGTTCTTCTCGTGGTCCTTCAACTGTCTCGACGCATAAGCAATGACTTTGCCATGTTGCATCAAAACACATCCTAGTCCACTGCCGGATGCATCACTGTAAACAACAAAACCTCCTGACCCTGAAGGAAGAGTCAAGACAGGTGCTGTTGTTAATCTTCTCTTTAGTTCTTCAAAAGCCTTCTGGCAGTCTTCTGTCCATATAACCTCCTGATCCTTTCGTGTTAGCTTTGTCATTGGTTCTGCAATCCTTGAGAAATTTTCTACGAACCTTCGGTAATATCCCGCAAGTCCGAGAAAACTTCTTACCTCTGCAACTGATGTAGGTGTAGGCCAAGTCTCTATCGCCGCAACTTTCTCTGGATCCACTGAAAGTCCTTCTCCTGATATGATGTGTCCCGAGAAAGGCACTTTGTCCATACAGAACTCACACTTACTGAGCTTGGCATATAACTTCTCTTGCCTCAAGGTCTCTAACACGATTCTGAGATGCTCCTCGTGCTCTTCAGGGCTCTTGGAATATATGAGAATGTCATCAATGAATACCACTACGAATTTATCCAAGAATTGATGAAAGACTCTGTTCATCAAACTCATAAACACTGCTGGCGCATTGGTTAAACCAAACGGCATCACCAAGAACTCATAATGCCCATACTTCGTCCTGAAAGCTGTCTTCGGGATGTCTTCCTTCCTTACCTTGATCTGATGATAGCCGGATCTAAGGTCAATCTTCGAGAATACCCTTGCACCACTCAATTGATCGAATAGATCATCAATGCGTGGTAAGGGATACCTGTTCTTGATGGTCACGGCATTCAGTGCCCTGTAATCAATGCACAACCGTACTGTTCCATCCTTCTTCGGCACAAATAAGATGGGTGCTCCCCA
This sequence comes from Iris macrosiphon, assembly GCA_036927795.1. Lineage (NCBI taxonomy): Eukaryota > Viridiplantae > Streptophyta > Magnoliopsida > Asparagales > Iridaceae > Iris > Iris macrosiphon. Next base: position 184,710,218 of record JAYESA010000003.1, on the reverse strand, counting down.
AGGTGAAACACTGGGGAGAATGAAACCCTTGTCCAACAGATCATCTACCTGTTCCTTCAACTCCACTAACTCCTTAGGTGCTAGCCGATAAACCGATGAAGTGATTGGCTCTGCTCCTGGAGTTAAGTCTATTGTGAATTCTATTTCCCGATCAGGCGGTAAACCTGGAAGATCATCAGGAAATACATCCACAAATTCTGATATGACTCTTGGGTAACCTGTCTCCTCTTCTACAGATAATACCCTAAGAGTAGGCTGAACTCCTTGCTCTACTGCTCCGCGGAGAAACTCGAATTCTGGGTGTCCTGGCGGTCTAAATATAACCCGCCCAAGTCGGCAATCAAGAGTCGCATGGTACTGACTTAAGCAGTCCATACCAAGTACGACATCATAATCCGGCATGGAAAATATCAGAAATTGAGCTCGCATTTCTCGGCCACAAACTACTACAGAACATGATCTACAGACATCACTAATCGGAATAATACCGCCTCCCGTAAGAATCATCTTCATCTTCGGAAGGGGTGCGGTAGCTACTCTATGGGTGGCTACAAAGCTAGCTGCTATAAATGAATGCGATGCTCCAGAATCAAATAATACTACAGCTGGTAATGAAGCTACTAAAATAGTACCTGCGATGACCTCGCCTGCTGTAGCCTCCTCCTCAACAGCTAATGGGAAAGCCTGTCCTCGTCCCTGAGCTGAACCTCTCTGCTGCTGCTGAAATAGAGTTGCCTGTGGTGCCAGTGGTGGTCTCTGCTGATTCCCTCCTGGGGCTGGTGGTCTGACCCCACCAACTCCTGTTTGCTGGCCTCCTGCTGCTGGATAAGCTGGTCGTGGTGCAGGTAATGCTAGTCTTGGTGCTCCGTCCCGGCGTTCAGTACAGTCCCTGGAAAAGTGCTGGTTGGATCCGCAGCTCAAACATAGTCCCAATTTACGCCGGCATTCCTTCTCAATGTGTCCTACCTTGCCGCAGTGGTGACAAGTAGGAAGAGGTCTGTCTCTCTGTGCCGCTCTATCTGGCATACCCCTTTGGGCTCGCTTTGCTGAATCCCCATGTGCTGGCCTGGATTGTGCTGATGTGATAGGCCTCTTCAAATTAGATTTCCTCCTGGTGACGCGCTCCAAGCGTCGGGCTGCTGCAAGGACATCGGTATAAGAGGTAGGTGCTACCGTTCCAATCACTTTCTGAAGCTCGAACTTCAAGCCATCAAAGAACTTCTCTGCTTTTTCTTCCTCCGTTGAAATCAGTGTTGGGGCAAAGCGGCTCAGGCGAATAAATTCCGCATTGTATTCCTCTACTGACATGCTGTCTTGGATAAGGCGGTTGAACCTGTCTCTGAGCTCTGACCGTGCAATGGCTGGAATGTACATCTCTTGGAAGAGTCTGGAGAACTCTTCCCATGTGACTCGGTCCTGTCCAAGCCTCCTTTCTTCTGCTAACCACCAATGGTGCGCATTATCAGTTAACTGCATTCTGACTGCAGTCATCCACTTCTCTCTCGGAAGTTCAGCGGCTTCCAACTGATGCTGAATGTTGGTGAGCCACTCATGAACTTCCGTTGGCCCTTCCTTACCAGAAAATGTGCGAGGCTTGAGATGACGGAAGTCGGTGATAGATCCCGTCGACGTTCTCCTCGCTGCTGGATTAGCCTGCTCCAATGCGGATACCAGGCTGGTCCTCAGATACTCGGCCTCCTGCCGATGAGCCTCTTGCTGAACTTGCTGCTGTGCTTGCATCATAGCATACATCATCTGGAATATTTGCTGTCCGTCCATGGCTTGTCCTGACGGGAATACTGGCATCTGGGGAGTGAACTGTGGTGGTGGTGGAATATCATCTCTCCGGAACCTTGGATTAGGCTGCCCGGTTTGATCACTCTGCGATGCTTGTCCACCATCCCCTGGTGTCACCTCGTCTCCATAAGTAACCACAGCGTCGTGTGACGTCTCCAAAGGGATATCATCTCTGTTCCCGGAATCCATTGCTCTGAAATCAAAAGATAAACTATGAGAACGCTCAGAGGAATCAATACAGGATGCAGTTCAAGTAACAAATTTCGAGTTCGATATAGAGTTCAACAAATGGTTAAATAATGGATGAGTTCCTATAGTTTATACTATCCTTAGGGCAGGCTGGTCCGGTCCCTAAGTTGAAACCGAACTATTTAGTCGTAGGCCTGCATGGGCCACCACAAAAACTATGTCACGCCCCAGTCCCAAAATACCGTGGGACCAGACACGTGGCAATGGCCAGCAGTACGCACCGATGGACCAACTCAATTGATCTAGATCCATCAGGGCATACTTAAGCTGTAAAACAAGTCTACGACAATCATGGTACAACTAATCTCATCCACACAAGATATATGATATGATCCACAGAATAATAAAGAATGTAAATCATCTCCAAGTCTCACAAAGTACTTCGGGGAACAACCCGATAAATAGCTAGTACAATGGTTCAACAGACCAGAAAGTAAAAGACTGAAATAAATAATAAAAGTTGAACATAAACATGGATGCTCAAGAGAAGTCTTCAGCTAAGACCTCGTCCTCAGATGGTGGTACAGCTCCTGGATCAGCTCCTGCTCCAGTCCCGTAGACCTCGGGATAAACCACGTCTGTAAAATCTGGGGACAAAAATCCGGATCCAGGTCCTCAGGGGACATAGCAAGGTACAAGAAAGCTCATGCCAGTAAATACAGATAAGCAGTGCAGCAATATATAACTATATGAAACAAAGGGGTAAATATGTAACCATCTAAGTGTAAATGCAAGTGAGAGCATCACTAGTCTCAGGCTGAGCCACTACAAGCTCTGTGTCGGGGAGCCGGTAGCGGTAATAACCGGTAGTGGGTCTAGCTCTGCTACGAGAGTCTACGACCTCTCAATAATAGAAGATATATATAAATACAGCCTGTAGCCTGTGTGTCTCTCCCCACCCAATGTAACCACGCATATCATGACCACAACGTCTCATGCCCATGTCAAGCGCGATCATAGCTAATGCAACCAGTCATAAAGTATCTAATAGTATAATGTCCATGTCCTGTATCCTATACAGAATCACCACGAATATCTTGGGAAAATCCTGTCTCATGAATGGTGTCAAGTGTCCTGGGTCATATGGTACTTGATAAGACAAGTACGAGAATATAAAATGTCACGGATATCCATCTCTAAATGACCGTACCCAACACTGCATACAGTGTCGGCACCCGACTGATAATCGGACACTAAGTACGTCACACGGTCCTAGGTTAAGCATGCATAGCAATATATATATAATAAGCAAGGAAAATAGATAACTAAGCTGCATAGAGTGGCAAGGTACACTTGCCTGATGTCCGAATATCAACAACTGTCCTGGTATCTGTGGATCCGGTGGAAACTACTCCAAAAGCTGTAATAAATATCACCAACAGTCTCAGAAGATGCCAAATAGCTGGAAATGCCTGTCCTTACGTCCAATTTGGACACAGGGGCAAAAAGGTCATTTCCGGGCCAAAGCGGGTTCCACCGGTGGGCCCACTTTGCACCGAAAAGCGTGTCAGGGTCAAAGGTCTCCAAATTCCGCAAACTCAGTGTCTACAAGTCAGGAACGATGATACAAACCCAACGGAACTTCCAGAATTGGATTCCGATGAGCCGATCACAAAATCACCCGTCAAGTGGAGCCTGTGGGGCCCACGATACGTGATTTTGTCAACGTCCTCAGAATCGAACCAAACTTGGCTCACAGGACCAGCGTATTACTACGGATCCGATGGCGCAAGTTTCGTCTCGATCCGACGTGTGTACACGAAGTTACAGCGTGTTTCAGAAAGGACGGATACGGAGTGTCGTCGGCGGATACGCGTTGATTCCGGGGTGCCCGCACCTCCGAATCGACTTCTGCGAAATCCTACACGACCGTATCAACGTCGCGCACAGTTTGGTAAAGACCGCGTGCGACCAAGTCGTCCCGATTGGCGGGGCGGACTCAGTTCCGAGGTGAAACAGGGCGTTGCTTCTTCCTATTTTGGATCGCGGTGTACGATCACTACAGGACGCGATGCACCGAGCGAGTTGCACGGGCACCGAGAGGGTTATACAGTCTACGCATAGCAATCGACGGAATTAAAAACGGAGTTACGATGAGGGAGAAAACGGTACCTGAACGGGGCTCCGTGAATTCTGTTTTTCACGTGACCGAGAGTCCAATTTGTGTCCTGGTCGTGTCCTCGCGTGTCGGGTTGCTGTGTCCAGACCTAGGGTCTGACTCGGGACAGCGGGGTTCGTCGGACTCGGCTCGGGGAGGGCAGCGGAGCGGCGAGGTCGGCGGCGTTCGGGGACAGTCGCGGATACTGCTGTAGAGTCGGTCGCGGAGGGAAATCAGTTGACAGCGGGGTCGACTCCGGTCCTCAGCGGCTCGGCGGCGCTCGGGGACGGCCGCGGGTAGGTCGTCGAGGCGTCTAGGGTCGGCTCGGTGCTACGCCGGCGGGGTTGGGGCTGTCTCCAGGCGGGGTCTCGAGCAGGGAGGAGGGTGCGGTGGAGCCGTGGGATGGTTGACGGCCGAGGGCGGAGGGTCTGACTCGGGGATGGGGGAGTCGGACTCTGCTCGCGGCGGATGGTCGATGCCTGAGAGCGGCGGAGGAGGGAGAGGGTCGATCGGGGAAGATGACGGCGGATGATTTCCAAGGCTGGGCACGAAAACCGAGAAGGTTTTATAGGTGGTCTACAGGAACTCCGGCGGGCTAGGGTTTCCACGCGGGTTTCGGGTTTGTTTGGTTCGGGTTGGTTCGGTTCGGGTTGGTTCCCAATCCAAGTAGCTTTTCGTCCTCGAATCGTTGCTCCGGTGTCCAATAAATTCACCGAAAATGCCATGCGTCCGGTTTTCTATTTTACCCAATAAATTTCTATTTCCAGAATATTTTAACTCTATTTAGTCACACTTAAAATTATTTAACCCAAATCACCTTAGCTATAAATTCCAGAAGAATACCAAAATACGGGAAATCATATAAATCTTATTTCTGAAATTTAGGGTGTTTACAAACTCCCAAGGAAACGTTGGATGACTGCCGTTAGAATGCAGTTGACGAACAATGCTCATCACTGGTGGCTATCTGAAGAGACCCGGCTCGGACCAGACCGAGTCACTTGGGAAGAGTTCTCCAGACTCTTCCAGGAGATGTACATTCCGGCCATTGCTCGATCAGAACTTCGGGACAAGTTCAATCGCCTCACTCAGGACAATCTGACAGTAGAAGAGTACAATGCGGAGTTCATTCGTCTGAGTCGTTTTGCCCCTACTTTGATTCAGACAGAAGAAGAAAAGGCTGAGAAGTTCTTCGACGGACTAAACATTGAGCTGCAGAAACTGATTGGATCCGTTGTGCCTACATCTTATCCGGACGTCCTTGCTGCAGCACGACGCATGGAGCACGTCATCAGGAGAGAGACTAATCTGAAGAGGTCATCCACATCAGCAACAGTCGGAGCACCACAGGAAGAAGTTGCAAAGAAACTTCACATTCACCAGCCACCAGAAGCATCTCCACAGGCAATACGTGTCTGTCCATATTGTCACAGGCGAGGCCATATTGAGGACCAGTGCAGACGCAAAAAGAGATTATGTTTAGCTTGCGGATCCAGTCAGCATTTATTAAGGGAATGCCCAGAGCATCAAGAAAGAGCACCAAAAGTTAAACAACAAGCGTTACCAGTATTGAGGACAATCTACACCCCTTACTAGTACTGAGGATAATCCGAAAATAATATTTTATGATGTAAAACAGAAAACCAGACATAGGGTAATTTTCCGGAAATTTATTGGACCCCGGATGAATTTTTAAAGCCCTAAATACTAATTAAATTATTAAACCAAACCAATTGAACCAAACCGGGTTCATTAAACCAAACCCAAAATTTTTATCGGGTCGGATCCGGGTCCAACCCAGACCCGACCCATTAACCCGCTAACCCGACCCGCATAATTGAATCCGGATCGGGTCGGATCTGCCTGACCCGACCCGTCCATCCGACCCGACCGGCAAACTTCATCTCCCCCAACCGCTATTTCCCTTCTGTCACGCCCCAGTCCCAAAATACCGAGGGATTGGATGCGTGATTATGGCCAGCAGCATACACCGATGGACATACCCAATTTAATGGATCCATCGGACATACTTAAGCTGTATTACATCAGTCAGGGTTTTACTATTCTCATCCACAGATATAAGATAGCAACATCAGCAAAGAAATATAATAAACATCAACCAGTCCAAGTAAATAAAATCGGAGAACAACCCGATATTAGTCCGTTACAATGTTCTCATAAACAGGAATTAAAGAGTTTAATTAAACAGGAAATAAAGACTATTTTTCATATTTGACTGAGCATGGCGAAGCAATTGTTCAGGAGAAGTCCTCAGCGATCACCTCGTCCTCAGCTACGGGTACTGTTCCGTGAAAAGCACCTGTTCCGTAGACCTCTGGATAAACCTCGTCTGCAAATCCTGGGGACATAATCCGGATCCAGGTCCTCAGGGGACATAGCAAGGTACAAAAAACACAAGCCAAAATAAATGCAGTAAAACAGTTAATGAAACAATAGGGTCAACTATATATCCATCTATGTGAAATGCAAGTTGAGAGCATCACTAAAACTTAGGCTGATACCACTACAAGCTCTGTGTCGGGGAGCCGGTAGCAGCTATACTATGAATTTTACTATGTGTTTACAATGGATTTATATATATAATCAGCCTGTAGCCTGTGTGTCTCTCCCCACCCAATGTAATCATACATATCATGTCCACGATATCTCATGTCCACGTCACGTACGATCATATCTAATGCAGTAAGTCATACTATATCTATGAACATAATGTCTAGGAATGTAATGTCTAAGTCATAAATCCTGGAACCTACACAGAATTATCTTGAATATTTCAGGAAGATCCTGTCTCATGCTCTGTGTCAGGTGTCCTGGGTAATAAGTACTTGATAGGGCAAGTACAAGAATATAAATGTCACGATATCCATCTCTAAATGACATTGCCCAACCCCGCGTACGGTGTTGGCACCCGACTATGATCGGACGCTAAGCAAGTCATACGGCCCTAGGGTTGAGCATGTACAACAGATATAATTAAGTCCAAGTACTATGTAATAAAGGCTGCAAGTTGGCAATGTACACTTGCCTGGGTTTTCAGCTCCAATTGTCGCTCTGGCTACAGCTGGATTTGCAGGCAGTATTCCGACTGCTGAAACAAACATCACCATCAGGTCCAGAAAATATTAATCAGCTAGGAACGTCTGTCCTTGAGTCCAATTTGGAGACAAGGGCAAAAACATCATTTTTGGGTCAAGGCGGGGTCCAAATGTGGGCCGCTTTGCATCGAAAAACGCGTCAGGGTCAAAGGTCCCAAAAATAGTCCAACTTAGTGTCAACAGGTCATGAACGATGATACGAACCCAACGGAACTTCCAGAATTGGATTCCGAAGAGCCGTTCTCAAAATCGCCCGTCAGGTGGAGCCTGTGGGGCCCACGACACGCGATCTTGTCAACGTTCTCAGAATCGAACCAAACTTGACCCACAGGACCAGCATATTGCTACGAGTCCGATGGCGCAAGTTTCGTCTCGATCCGACGTGTATACACTAAGTTACAGCAAGATCCAGAAAAATCGGATACGGGGCGATGTCCGCGGATACGCACTGATTCCGGTGTGCACGCACATCTGAATCAGCTTCTGCGAAATCCCACACGTCCGTATCAACGATGCGCACATATCGGTAAAGACCGCACGCGACCAAGTCGTCCCGTTTGGCGGGTCGTACTTAGTTCCGGGGTAAAACAGGGTCGTTGGTTTTCCTGTTTTTGGATCGCGGTGTGCGATCACCACAGGTCGCGATGTCCCGAGCGGTTTATCCGGGCACCGAGAGGGTCACCCAGGCTACGCGATACAATTTACGGAATCAAAATCCGAGCTACGAGCAAGAAGTTACGGGTACCTGAACTTGGTCTGAAAAACGAAGTTTTCTCGTGTCAGACTCGTGTCCGACACACGACACAGAAATTAGGGTTAGGATTTACTGTGTCAGTGTCCTGCTGTGTCCGTGTCTGAGACTCACCGGAGTTGGCAGGGCAGCGGTGGAGCACTGGCCGGAGGAGGGAGGTGAACGGCGGCGAGGCGGAGCTGGGTTCACGGCGTGGCCCAAGGGCGGCGGCAGGCGTCTGATGGCGGGTCCGTAGGCGGCTACGGCGAGGTCTCGGCTCGCTGGTGAGAGCAGCAGCGGGTGGCTCTGGCCGCGGGGGTCGGGGATTGTACGGCGAGGATGGAGGGGCTCGAGGCACTGCTGGATGGGAACGGCAGGCGGGCGATGCCGAGGAGGCTGAGAGCGGGTTCGGATGCGGAGGAAGGGAGGTGCTGGTGGGCTTCTGCGGTGAGGCGACGGCCTGCGGGTCCTGGGGCGGCGAGGGGCTGAGCTTTGTGGAGGCGGACGGGTCTCAGGCGGCCGGAGGAAAGGGGGATTAGGGCTTTATATAGCAGCCGAGGGAGAGGGAGGGAGGCGGTCAGCCGTCGGCGGTTACGAGGGAAGAGGAAGGGAGGCGGTCGGACGTTGCGGGAGCGGAGGCGGCGCAGGGAGGCGGACGGCCGGCAGCGGCGGGCGTTTCCGACGGCGGAGGCGAGAAGTCGGGATCGGTTTGGGGGAGAAGAAAGGTTGCGGGTTGCGGGCGGCCGGGTCGGATCGGGTCAGGCGGATCCGACCCGATCCGTTAAGCTAGGGCACGGGTCGGGTCTAATGGGTTTCGGGTCACGGGTTAAACCCGGATCCGACCCACTAAGCTTAAGTTGGGTTCGGTTTGGTTGGACCGGCCGGTTTGGTTCAACTTGGTTTGGTTTATTTAGGATAAACCCGGTTTAATATTGTTTAATTAATTATTTAGTTTCTAGGGCTTTAAAAATCCATCCGGGGTCCAATAAATTTCCGAAAAATTACCCTATGTCTAGTTTTCTATTTTACACCATAAAATATTATTTTCATAATATTTTAGTATTATTTATTAACATTTAAAAAATCTTTTAATATTTAAAACACCTTAATTTAATTACAGAAAATCTAAGAAAATTCCAGAAAATTCCAAAAAAATTGTAAAAATCCAAATTAAAATTCTTTGAAAATCAGGGGATTACAATATACCCCCCTTAAGAGGATTGCGTCCTCACAATCAAAGAATAACCGGTCAACAGAGATGACACGGTTGCAACCATTGTTCAAAGCACATCGAAATTAAGGAGCACCTAGAAAAATTATTTTTCTAAGCTTATAAAATATCCTGAATGTAGGAAATTTAGAAAATTACAGTTTTAGAAAACCAACTTTATCCTTTAAAAATTTATCAGGTTATCATTGATAAGCATTCTAGGTTATTCAAAAATACTTTTAGGTTATCCCTAAATTAGCAAGTTTAAAATTACTAGATGATCACTAGATTATCTATTATCAGCAAGTTAAAATTATCAAGTTAAGTCTAGGGTCACGAACCAGCAGGCACAAAATATAACAATACTAGGAACGGAAAAACTATAAAAACTTACGCGCACTAGCTACTCCTTGGTTCTGCGCGTCTTCCAAAGTCATCGCGAAGGCTTGTCCGCGTCCTGGTGGATTCCTCTGTTGCTGCTGCTGCTGCTGCTGCTGGGCTTGTTGGAAGAGTGCTGCTTGTGGTGCCAATGGTGGCCTTGGTTGATATCCTCCTGGTGCTGGTAGAGCTTGTTGGTTTGCTCTTGGTGCTCCTCCTTGATGATAAGGACAATCCTTGGCTAAGTGTTGATTGGTTCCGCAAATCAAGCATAATCCCAACTTGCGTCTGCAGTCCTTCTCAGTATGGCCTACCTTGCCACAGTATTGACATGTAGGTAATGTCTGCGGAGAGGCTCTGGGTGGCTGGTGAATATGAGGCCTCTTTGCAGCTTTTTCTTGTGGTGCTCTGGCTGATGTGGAAGACCGTTTCAGATTGGTCTCTCTCTTGGTGACGCGTTCCATGCGTCGGACTGCAGCGAGAACGTCCGAGTAAGAGGTAGGTGCGACGGATCCGATCAGTTTCTGTAGCTCGATGTTGAGTCCGTCAAAAAACTTCTCGACCTTCTCTACTTCTGTAGGGATCAAGGTAGGTGCGAAGTGACTCAGACGAATGAACTCGGTGTTGTATTCTTCCATCGTCATAGCTTCCTGGGTGAGGCGATTGAATTTGTCCCTCAGTTCTGATCGAGCGATGGCCGGAATGTACATCTCTTGAAAGAGTCTGGAGAACTCTTCCCAAGTGACTCGGTCTGGTCCGAGCCTGGTCTCTTCAGATATCCACCAGTGATGGGCATTGTCCGTCAACTGCATCCTGACGGCGGTCATCCAACGTTCTCTTGGAAGTTCAGCTGCTTCCAACTGGTGTTGTATGTTGGTGAGCCACTCATGAACTTCGGTTGGTCCTTCTTTGCCCAAAAAGGTACGGGGCTTGAGTTAACGGAAATCAGTGATAGATCCCGTCGCTGGTCGCCTAGCTTGTGGGTTCACTTGCTCCAATGCGTTTACTAGGCTGGTTCTTAGGTACTCTGCCTCCTGACGATGTGCCTCCTGTTGAACTTGCTGTTGGGCTTGCATCATGGCATAAAACATCTGGAACATCTGCTGCCCGTCCATTTCTTGCCCTGGTGGAAAGACAGGCATCTGTGGAGGGAACTGCGGCGGAGGTGAGATATCATCGCGCCTGAACCTTGAGTTATGCTGTTCAGATTGGCCACCTTGAGAGGATTGCCCTCTGTTCTCTGGTGTAACTCCATCTCCATAGGTAACCACAGCGTCTTGTGGCGTACTCAAAGGAATTTCATTTTCAATTCTTGGATCCATCTTTCTGCATCCAAAATAAAATATAAGAAGCGCACAAGATTCAAGGCAGGATGCAAATCAAAAATTAATTCGAGTACGATACAGATATCAAGAACGTTTTCAAGCAAGTGGATGAGATCCTAAAAACTTATCCTATCTTATTGCAGGCCTGTTCGGTCCCTAAGTTAAAACCGAACAATTTTAGTCGTTGACCTGTATGGGCCACCACAAAAACCATGTCACGCCCCAGTCCCAAAATACCGAGGGATTGGATGCGTGATTATGGCCAGCAGCATACACCGATGGACATACCCAATTTAATGGATCCATCGGGCATACTTAAGCTGTATTACATCAGTCAGGGTTTTACTATTCTCATCCACAGATATAAGATAGCAACATCAGCAAAGAAATATAATAAACATCAACCAGTCCAAGTAAATAAAATCGGGAAACAACCCGATATTAGTCCGTTACAATGTTCTCATAAACAGGAATTAAAGAGTTTAATTAAACAGGAAATAAAGACTATTTTTCATATTTGACTGAGCATGGAGAAGCAATTGTTCAGGAGAAGTCCTCAGCGATCACCTCGTCCTCAGCTACGGGTACTGTTCCGTGAAAAACACCTGTTCCGTAGACCTCTGGATAAACCTCGTCTGCAAATCCTGGGGACATAATCCGGATCCAGGTCCTCAGGGGACATAGCAAGGTACAAAAAACACAAGCCAAAATAAATGCAGTAAAACAGTTAATGAAACAATAGGGTCAACTATATATTCATCTATGTGAAATGCAAGTTGAGAGCATCACTAAAACTTAGGCCGATACCACTACAAGCTCTGTGTCGGGGAGCCGGTAGCAGCTATACTATGAATTTTACTATGTGTTTACTATAAATTTATATATATAATCAGCCTGTAGCCTGTGTGTCTCTCCCCACCCAATATAATCATACATATCATGTCCACGATGTCTCATGTCCACGTCACGTACGATCATATCTAATGCAGTAAGTCATACTATGTCTATGAACATAATGTCTAGGAATGTAATGTCTAAGTCATAAATCCTGGAACCTACACAGAATCACCTTGAATATTTCAGGAAGATCCTGTCTCATGCTCTGTGTCAGGTGTCCTGGGTAATAAGTACTTGATAGGGCAAGTACAAGAATATAAATGTCACGATATCCATCTCTAAATGACATTGTCCAACCCCGCGTATGGTGTTGGCACCCGACTATGATCGGACGCTAAGCAAGTCACACGGCCCTAGGGTTGAGCATGTACAATAGATATAATTAAGTCCAAGTACTATGTAATAAAGACTGCAAGTTGGCAAGGTACACTTGCCTGGGTTTTCAGCTCCAATTGTCGCTCTGGCTACAGTTGGATTTGCAGGCAGTACTCCGGCTGCTGAAACAAACATCACCATCAGGTCCAGAAAATATTAATCAGCTAGGAACGCCTGTCCTTGAGTCCAATTTGGAGACAAGGGCAAAAACGTCATTTTCGGGTCAAGGCGGGGTCCAAATGTGGGCCGCTTTGCACCGAAAAATGCATCAGGGTCAAAGGTCTCAAAAATAGTCTAACTTAGTGTCAACAGGTCAGGAATGATGATACGAACCCAACGGAACTTCCAGAATTGGATTCCGAAGAGCCGTTCTCAAAATCGCCCGTCAGGTGGAGCCTGTGGGGCCCACGACACGCGATCTTGTCAACGTTCTCAGAATCGAACCAAACTTGACCCACAGGACCAGCGTATTGCTACGAGTCCGATGGCGCAAGTTTTGTCTCGATCTGACGTGTATACACTAAGTTACAGCAAGATCCAGAAAAATCGGATACGGGGCGATGTCCGTGGATACGCACTGATTCCGGTGTGCACGCACATCTGAATCAGCTTCTGCGAAATCCCGCACGTCCGTATCAACGATGCGCACGTATCGGTAAAGACCGCACGCGACCAAGTTGTCCCGTTTGGCGGGGCGTACTTAGTTCCGGGGTGAAACAGGGTCGTTGGTTTTCCTATTTTTGGATCGCGGTGTGCGATCACCACAGGACGCGATGCCCCGAGCGGTTTATCCGGGCACCGAGAGGGTCACACAGGCTACGCGATACAATTTACGGAATCAAAATCCGAGCTACGAGCAAGAAGTTACGGGTACCTGAACTTGGTCTGAAAAAACCAAGTTTTCTCGTGTCAGACTCGTGTCCGACACACGACACAGAAATTAGGGTTAGGGTTTACTGTGTCAGTGTCCTGCTGTGTCCGTGTCTGAGACTCACCGGAGTTGGCAGGGCAGCAGTGGAGCACTGGCCGGAGGAGGGAGGTGAACGGCGGCGAGGCGGAGCTGGGTTCACGGCGTGGCCCAAGGGCGGCGGCAGGCGTCTGATGGCTGGTCCGTAGGCGGCTACGACGGGGTCTCAGCTCGCTGGGGAGAGCAGCAGCGGGTGGCTCTGGCCGCGGGGGTCGGGGATTGTACGGCGAGGATGGAGGGGCTCGAGGCACTACTGGATGGGAACGGCAGGCGGGCGATGCCGAGGAGGCTGAGGGCGGGTTCGGAGGCGGAGGAAGGGAGGTGCTGGTGGGCTTCTGCGGTAAGGCGACGGCCTGCGGGTCCTGGGGCGGCGAGGGGCTGAGCTTTGAGGAGGCGGACGGGTCTCAGGCGGCCGGAGGAAAGGGGGATTAGGGCTTTATATAGCAGCCGAGGGAGAGGGAGGGAGGCGGTCAGCCGTCGGCGGTTACGAGGGAAGAGGAAGGGAGGCGGTCGGACGTTGCGGGAGCGGAGGCGGCGCAGGGAGGCGGACGGCCGGCAGCAGCGGGCGTTTCCGGCGGCGGAGGCGAGAAGTCGGGATCGGTTTGGGGGAGAAGAAAGGTTGCGGGTTACGGGCGGCCGGGTCGGATCGGGTCAGGCGGATCCGACCCGATCCGTTAAGCTAGGGCACGGGTCGGGTCTAATGGGTTTCGGGTCACGGGTTAAACCCGGATCGGACCCACTAAGCTTAAGTTGGGTTCAGTTTGGTTGGACCGGCCGGTTTGGTTCAACTTGGTTTGGTTTATTTAGGATAAACCCGGTTTAATATGGTTTAATTAATTATTTAGTTTCTAGGGCTTTAAAAATCCATTCGGGGTCCAATAAATTCCCGAAAAATTACCCTATGTCTAGTTTTCTATTTTACACCATAAAATATTATTTTCATAATATTTTAGTATAATTTATTAACATTTAAAAAATCTTTTAATATTTAAAACACCTTAATTTAATTACAGAAAATCCAAGAAAATTCCAAAAAATTGTAAAAATCCAAATTAAAATTCTTTGAAAATCAGGGGATTACACCTTCCGCCGCCGGCTACCGGCCGCCCCCTCGCCTCCCTGCGACGCTTCCTCTCCGGCAACCGCAGCCCGCTCGCATCCCGACCCTCCGCCTCCGGTAACGGCCGCCCCATCAGCTCTCCGCTCTCCGCCTTTAAAAACCTCTGCCCAGCTCCTCCCCCGCCGTGTCCAGCCTCCCGCAGCGCCTCGCCCGGCCAATCCTCCTCCCCCTTTCTTTCCCTCTCTCCTCGACAGCGCCGCCCTCGACGAATAGAAGGCAGCAGCAGGCGACCGTTCCCTAGCGCCGCCCGGACAACCGAGAGCTGCCCTAGCTCCGCCTCTGCAGACGTCGACTCTTTCCGGCGAGCTCCCCAGCCGCCGTCGGCTTCATCCCTCCCCGGCGAGTCCCTCCAGTGAACTCCGGCGAGCCTCGGACATGACCCAGACGCAGAAACCCTAGGCCAGACCCAAACAGTAGACTCGACACAGAGGATTCGACTCGGACACAGTATGTAACACCCCGTTCCGCTCAAGCGGACTGCCATCTCAAACGGCAATCGTGCAGCTGTCCCGACAGGCTTTGCCTCGATTAAGAAACAAAGGATATCCAGACTTGTCCCTAAAGGAATCCGGCTTGGACTTTCAGAGGCTCGCTCAGACGTATCGCTCTACCGAGGCGAATCATCGCTAAGGTGGGTGGCTATGGTGAACTTGTCTTTGCTTAGCCAGCACACATAAAATCTGGAATGTTTATGCTAGTCGCTAGGTGATTCACCCCCTGTATGCTAATAAATCCAACGCACCTAGCTAAGGGAATAATCCCAACTCATATTGCTTGCTAGAACATGGAAAAGGAAATACTGCTTATATTCAGACCCTCGCATGCTAAGTCCCTTAACTGTTTCATCTCTCGGACTACCTTCGGGCCCGAGCAACGTGCCTGCTTATGTTCCTAGAAAGCATGCTTGTCTGCTTGATAGTTACCGTGTATTCATCCAAACTTCGGGAGACTACTCAGTAGTCGTTCCGTGTATGATTGACCCTTCAAGTATCCAGGACCGTTAGGTCACCAGGCAGCCCCGAACCAGGGGAATGCATCAAGACAAGATATTCAATGTGCAGAATCATGATTCAAGTATCCCGTGTACTCGTGTACTCGTGTTCCCGTGCACTCGTGTTCTCGTGTTCTCTTGTTCTAGTGCACGCGTGTTCTCGTGTTCTCGTGTATCTCGTGATAATTAGAAAGACCCAATGCTTGTATGTCGCGGACAACTCGGACCCGAGGTAAGTTCCACGGACGATCACCGGGGCACTGGGGCCGATCCGGTCCGGATGGAGCTCGTGTGTAGTCTTCGTGTTCGGGACTGGATAGCTTGCAGCTCATCGTGTACTCTTGTAGCAAGCTATCCTTGTCTCCGGCTACGTCCATAATGGCTTTGCCAGCGACCGTGTTCATATAGATAAGTCATCCTCGCTTAGCGGCTATCCGTGTGCAAGTCACTGCATCGCATCAAGAATAACTAAACACCTGAACGATCATGTTAAAATGACCCTCCTGTTTGCATATGCTTGCCTCCTGAATGTTTATACATGCCTCTGCTCGAATTTATACTGTTTGCCTCAATGTTTGCCTTGGACAGGGAAGGAGATGGTAAGTTGGTAAGTCTCGCCGTGTTTCCTCTAACATCGCACGGCGCACTGCCCGACACGTTAGGCTATTCAATATCTGCATGAAACTGATCCTAAGGCAACTAGAAAGACAACTTAATAGTTGTGCACGGAACTTGTATTACGTGTTTGGATTTGTCGAGCGGGCGAGTAGCTTCCCCACCAGTGCATTCAATGTACTGATAATCCACCAGTTTGTATGCAGGGTGCGGGAGAACCTCGTTCGGTGCGGATGCCTCCAACGTGCGTGCTAAGGCCAGGAGTTCCCTCCGAAGCCTTGCAACGGTGCGTCCGGGACTGAAGCGCATATACAAGACATAATGTTGGAGCGTCGCCTGACCATCGCCTGTACAATTATTCCACAGTTGTAGCCACTTGGCACGCTTTTACTGTTTCAGAGAGAGAGGCTTGAGCGACTTGCAATCTCGGCTATACGCCGCCTGTAATACATGTTTCATATCAATAAAGAGATTACTTTACTTGTTTCTATGCTTCCGCTATGTTTGTCGACTCAGTGAACCTGTTACCGATCGTCTATGCGTTCATGACTCCGCTGCACTCGGACAATCTGTGCGACTCTGTGGCTTAGAACTCTTGCCGCCAGCCAATGAACCATGGCCTTGCACGGGCGTGGATCACGCTCGTGCGGCATCACGCCCGGATGGGTTAAGCGATCGTTCCGCGGGAGCGCTGGCGAGGGTGATTCCCGCCTAGCGGGAACGGCCGATTTGCTTGCGGGAGATCGGGGCGTGACAGGTTGGTATCAGAGCCTGGCTTCTACGCCTTTGGACTTCGATTCGATATCTCTGTTTCGAAAACTCGTTCGTGGGTTATGTGCGCGCTCTCTCTCAATGCCTCGATGGGATGTTCCAATAATAAGTCTAAATACTTTCAAAATACGTTTTGAATGATATGCTTGCTTGTCTGGTTGTATGCTGCGAGTGGCCTTTGAGCCAACCTGTGCGAACCCTTGAGAGTATCGCTAGTAGCTTGTCCAATTTTCACTAACCCTAAGTTTGGTTGAATGCATCTATTCGAGGGACGCCTTGAACTAGTGCACCATCCAAGACTTAAGAAAAGGTGAAACTCGAGTGCTGAGACTTCGCTATCACTAAGCTGGTTGACGTGTTCATACTAGAAATGCATGTCGAAGGTGCGCACGATCCAGTCTAAGCGGTATACTGATTTCGAAGCTTGTGCAAGTGAAGATCCAAATGAACAAGTATAAACGACTTGTCTAGGATTGCCTCAACCCTAGATTACTGTTTGTCCTTAGTAAGTCTCGAGGACGAGACTTTTCCTAAGTTGGGTAGGATGTAACACCCCGTTCCGCTCAAGCGGACTGCCGTCTCAAACGGCAATCGTGCAGCTGTCCCGACCGGCTTTGCCTCAATTAAGAAACTAAGGATATCCAGACTTGTCCCTAAAGGAATCCGGCTTAGACTTTCAGAGGCTCACTCAGACGTATCGCTCTACCGAGGCGAATTATCGCTAAGGTGGGTGGCTACGGTGAACTTGTCTTTGCTTAGCCAGCACACATAAAATCTGGAATGTT
The DNA here is from genome assembly GCA_036927795.1 of Iris macrosiphon. Taxonomy (NCBI): domain Eukaryota; kingdom Viridiplantae; phylum Streptophyta; class Magnoliopsida; order Asparagales; family Iridaceae; genus Iris; species Iris macrosiphon. The sequence goes on along the minus strand of JAYESA010000003.1, from coordinate 184,692,794 downwards.
TATGCTAGTCGCTAGGTGATTCACCCCCTGCATGCTAATAAATCCAACGCACCTAGCTAAGGGAATAATCCCAACTCATATTGCTTGCTAGAACATAGAAAAGGAAATACTGCTTATATTCAGACCCTCGTATGCTAAGTCCCTTAACGGTTTCATCTCTCGGACTACCTTCGGGCCCGAGCAACGTGCCTGCTTATGTTCCTAGAAACGCATGCTTGTCTGCTTGATAGTTACCGTGTATTCATCCAAACTCCGGGAGACTACTCAGTAGTCGTTCCGTGTATGATTGACCCTGCAAGTATCCAGGACCGTTAGGTCACCAGGCAGCCCCGAACCAGGGGAATGCATCAAGACAAGATATTCACTGTACAGAATCATGATTCAAGTATCCCGTGTACTCGTGTACTCGTGTTCCCGTGCACTCATGTTCTCGTGTTCTCTTGTTCTAGTGCACGCGTGTTCTCGTGTTCTCGTGTATCTCGTGATAATTGGAAAGACCCAATGCTTGTATGTCGCGGACAACTCGGACCCGAGGTAAGTTCCACGGACGGTCACCGGGGCACTGGGGCCGATCCGGTCCGGATGGAGCTCGTGTGTAGTCTTCGTGTTCGGGACTGGGTAGCTTGCAGCTCATCGTGTACTCTTGTAGCAAGCTATCCTTGTCCCCGGCTACGTCCATAATGGCTTTGCCAGCGACCGTGTTCATATAGATAAGTCATCCTCGCTTAGCGGCTATCCGTGTGCGAGTCACTGCATCGCATCAAGAACAACTAAACACCTGAACGATCATGTTAAAACGACCCTCATGTTTGCATATGCTTGCCTCTTGAATGTTTATACATGCCTCTGCTCGAATTTATACTGTTTGCCTCAATGTTTGCCTTGGACAGGGAAGGAGATGGTAAGTTGGTAAGTCTCGCCGTGTTTCCTCTAACATCGCACGGCGCACTGCCCGACACGTTAGGTTATTCAATATCTGCATGAAACTGATCCTAAGGCAACTAGAAAGATAACTTAATAGTTGTGCACGGAACCTGTATTACGTGTTTGGATTTGTCGAGCGGGCGAGTAGCTTCCCCACCAGTGCATTCAATGTACTGATAATCCACCAGTTTGTATGCAGGGTGCGGGAGAACCTCGTTCGGTGCGGATGCCTCCAACGTGCGTGCTAAGGCCAGGAGTTCCCTCCGAAGCCTTGCAACGATGCATCCGGGACTGAAGCGCATATACAAGACATAATATTGGAGCGTCGCCTGACCATCGCCTGTACAATCATTCCACAGTTGTAGCCACTTGGCACGCTTTTACTGTTTCAGAGAGAGAGGCTTGAGCGACTTACAATCTCGGCTATACGCCGCCTGTAATACATGTTTCATATCAATAAAGAGATTACTTTACTTGTTTCTATGCTTCCACTATGTTTGTCAACTCAGTGAACCTGTTACCGATCGCCTATGCGTTCATGACTCCGCTGCACTCGGACAATCTGTGCGACTCTGTGGCTTAGAACTCTTGCCGCCAGCCAATGAACCATGGACTTGCACGGGCGTGGATCACGCTCGTGCGGCATCACGCCCGGATGGGTTAAGCGATCGTTCCGCGGGAGCGCTGACGAGGGTGATTTCCGCCTAGCGGGAACGGCCGATTTGCCTGCGGGAGATCGGGGCGTGACACAGTGTCCAGGACACAGGACACGAAGGAAACGCTATTCTTCAGGTATTCATAACTTTTTGCTCGTAGCTCGGAATTCGATTCCGTAAATTGTATCGCGTAGCCTGTATGACCCTCTCGGTGCCCGGACAAACCGCTCGGGGCATCGCGTCCTGTGGTGATCGCACACCGCGATCCAAAAACAGGAAAAACTAAGCCCTGTTTCACCCCAGAATCGAGTATGCCCTGCCAAATGGGACGACTTGGTCGCGTGCGGTCTTCACAGATACGTGCGCGTCGTTGATACGGACGTACGAGATTTCGCAGAAGCTGATTTGGATGTGCGTGCACACCGGGATCAGTGCGTATCCGCGAACACCGCCCAGTATCCGTACTTTCTGTTTCTAGCTGTAACTTAGTGTACACAAGTCAGATCGAGACGAAACTTACGTCATTGGACTCGTGGCAATACGCTGGTCCTGTGAGCCAAGTTTGGTTCAATTCTGAGAACGTTGACAAAATCGTGTGTCGTGGGCCCCACAGGCTCCAACCGACGGGCGATTTTGAGAACAGCTCATCGGAATCCAATTCTGTAAGTTTCGTTGAGTTCGTATCATCGTTCCTGACCTATTGACACTAAGTTGGACTGTTCTTGAGACCTTTGACCCTGGCGCATTTTTCGGTGCAAAGTGGCCCACAATTGGACCCCGCCTTGACCCGAAAATGACGTTTTTGCCCTTGTCTCCAAATTAAACTCAAGGACAGGCGTTTCTAGCTGATTGATATGTTCTGGACCTGATGGTGATGTCTATTTCAGCAACCGAAGTACTGTCTGGAAATCCAGCTGAAGCCAGAGCAACATTTGGAGCCGAAAACCCAGGCAAGTGTACCTTGCCATAAAATGCAGTTATTGATTCAGTTTAATTCTCTGCTTTAATTTCTATGACTGTTGAACTTGCCCTATCAAGTAAATTAAACCCAGGATACCTGACACAAGGCATGATACAGAATCTTCCTGATTATTCAAGGGGGTTTGTATAAAATATAGATTTCATGACTTAAGCTTATTTCCTTAGAACATGACCGATTGCATTAATTTAATCTTACGTAACATGAACATTGAGATCTGTGACGTGAGATTCATTGGGTAGGGAGAGTATTACCATATCAAGGCTGAATATATATTATATACTGTTATCTGGAAGTGTCCTAGTCTCTGACACAGAGCTTTGGCACCTGTACTGGCCCTTCGAGAAAACACTGCTATGGTTTCTTGTCACTGATCCTGTAGTAGTCTCAGCCTGAGTATGAATAATAACTCTCACTTGTATGATCACTTAGCTAGTTTAATTATTTACCCAGATTTGTTTGATAGCAACATCGGCATGCCACTGTCTTAGACTTATTAATTTCTGATGCTACTCTTGAGTTTAACATCTTGGTTGACTTGCATGTTCATTCACTGTATTATGGCTCGTATTCTTCTGTACCTTGTTATGTCCCTCTGAGGACCTGGTTTTGTTCTCCAGTTATAGCAGACGAGATCTACCCTGAGGTGTACGGAACAAGGGCACTACTCGGAGCAGTACCTGAACCTGAGGACGAGGTGATCGCTGAGGACTTCTCCTGAACAATTGCTTCGCCCTGCTCAGTATTATGGCAAATAGACTTTAATTCCTGTTAATTTAAACTCTTTATTTCCTGTCTTTGAGAACTTGTGTAACCAGACTAATATCGGATTGTTCTCCGATTTTATTTACTTTGACTGTTGTTGTTTGATATTTCTTTTGATGTTATTGCTATCTTATATCTATGGATGAGAATAGTAAAACCTTGACTGATGTAATACAGCTTAAGTATGCCCGATGGATGCATTAAATTGGGTTTGTCCATCGGTGCATGCTGCTGGCCATAATCACGCATCCAGTCCCTCGGTATTTTGGGACTGGGGCGTGACATGATTTTTGTGGTGGCCCATGCAGGTCAACGACTAAATTGTTCGGTTTCAACTTAGGGACCGAACAGGCCTGCAATAAAATAGGATAAGTTTTTAGGATCTCATCCACTTGCTTGAAACGTTCTTGATATCTGTATCGGATTCGAATTAATTCTTGACTTGCATCCTGCTTTGATCCCTGTACGCCTCTTATTGTTTATTTTGGGTGCAGAGATATGGATTCACGAGCAAACGACGAGACTCCTGCAGAAACACCACAAGGTGCTGTGGTCACCCAGTAAGATGAAGTGACACAAGTTGATGAAGGTCAATCAGCTCAACAAAGCAGTCAAGCAAGTCAGCCTGCCTCGAGAATCCAGGAAGATGACGTTCCACCATCGACGCAGTTTGCTCCACCGACGCCTACTGTCCCACAAGGGCAAGCTATGGACGTGCAACAGTTGTTTCAAATGTACTACCCGATGATGCAAGCTTATCAGAAGGCACAACAAAGCCAAACGGAGGAGTTCATTTGCAGACTTAGCTCAGAGCTATGAAAGTTAATCAGCTCCGTTGCAACGGATGTTGTTACTGCAGCACGGGCCATGGAGAGCATCACCAGGATAGAGTCAAGCCAGAAGCGGCTGCATGCACCAGACCAAGCACAACAGGAAAGAGCTGCAAAGCGACCCCAGAAGAATCCACCGAGAGCATCATCCAGAGCCTCATTCCTTCCTACTTGTTACTATTATGGTAAGGTAGGCCATGTTGATAAGAAGTACAGACGCAAGTTAGGACTGTGCTTGATTTGCGGATCCAGTAACCATTTAGCCAGAAGTTGCAAGATTCACAGAGGAGAAGCATCAACGGTTAACCAACAAGCGTTACCAGTACCAAGGCCAGCCTGTCCAGCTTTGGGAGCACCGCAAACGGAAGAGGAAGGAGTCCTACCAACAGCTTCAGGAGAGAATCAGCCGAGGCCACCTTTGATACCCCAAGCCGTACTCTTCCAGCAGGTCCAGCAGCAGCAGAGGAATCCACCTCAAGGACGCGGTCAAGTTTTCACGATGACTGTGGGATACGCGCAGAACCGTGGAGTTGCAAATGCGAGTAAGTTTTAGTTGTTCCGTTTTTAGCATTCCTATAATTCGTGCTTGTTGGTTCGTGACCCCAGACTTAAAACCTGATTTGCTAATGACTGAATAACTTAGAATGTTTTATAATGTTTAACCTGATATATATTTTAAAAGATAAAACTGATTTTCTAAAAACTGTAATCTTCTAGATTTCCCACATTTGGGAAATTGCATAACTTTTAATGCTTAGGAAAATAATTTTTCCTAGGTGCTCCTTGATTTTGATGTACCTCGAACAATGGTTGCAACTGTGTCATCTCTATTGACCGGTTAATCTTTGATTGCGAGGTCGCAATCCTCTTAAGGGGGGTAGATTGTAATCTCCCTGATTTTTAAGAAAATTTTAATTTTTGGATAATTATATTTTTCTGGAATTTTCTGAGATTTTTCTCTAATTAAATTAAGGTGTTTTAATTATTAAGGGATTTTTAATTATGATTAAATAATATTAAAATATTATGAAAATAATATTTTATGATGTAAAACAGAAAACCAGACATAGGATAATTTTTCGGGAATTTATTGGACCCCGGATGGATTTTTAAAGCCCTAAATACTAATTAAATTATTAAACCAAACCAATTGAACCAAACCGGGTTCATTAAACCAAACCCAAAATTTTTATCGGGTCGGATCCGGGTCCAACCCAGACCCGACCCATTAACCCGCTAACCCGACCCGCATAATTGAATCCGGATCGGGTCGGATCTGCCTGACCCGACCCGTCCATCCGACCCGACCCGCAAACTTCATCTCCCCCAACCGCTCTTTCCCTTCCGCCGCCGGCTACCGGCCGCCCCCTCGCCTCCCTGCGATGCTTCCTCTCCGGCAACCGCAGTCCGCTCGCATCCCGACCCTCCGCCTCCGGTAACGGCCGCCCCATCAGCTCCCCGCTCTCCGCCTTTAAAAACCTCTGCCCAGCTCCTCCCCCGCCGTGTCCAGCCTCCCGCAGCGCCTCGCCCGGCCAATCCTCCTCCCCCTTTCTTCCCCTCTCTCCTCGACAGCGCCGCCCTCGACGAATAGAAGGCAGCAGCAGGCGACCGTTCCCTAGCGCCGCCCGGACAACCGAGAGCTGCCCTAGCTCCGCCTCTGCAGACGTCGACTCTTTCCGGTGAGCTCCCCAGCCGCCGTCGGCTTCATCCCTCCCCAGCGAGTCCCTCCAGTGAACTCCGGCGAGCCTCGGACACGACCCAGACGCAGAAACCCTAGGCCGGACCCAAACAGTAGACTCGACACAGAGGATTCGACTCGGACACAGTGTCCAGGACACAGGACACGAAGGAAACGCTATTCTTCAGGTATTCATAACTTTTTGCTCGTAGCTCGGAATTTGATTCCGTAAATTGTATCGCGTAGCCTGTATGACCCTCTCGGTGTCCGGACAAACCGCTCGGGGCATCGCGTCCTGTGGTGATCGCACACCGCGATCCAAAAACAGGAAAAACTAAGCCCTGTTTCACCCCGGAATCGAGTACGCCCCGCCAAACGGGACGACTTGGTCGCGTGCGGTCTTCACAGATACGTGCGCGTCGTTGATACGGACGTGCGGGATTTTGCAGAAGCTGATTTGGATGTGCGTGCACACCGGGATCAGTGCGTATCCGCGGACACCGCCCAGTATCCGTACTTTCTGTTTCTAGCTGTAACTTAGTGTACACAAGTCAGATCGAGACAAAACTTGCACCATTGGACTCGTGGCAATACGCTGGTCCTGTGAGCCAAGTTTGGTTCAATTCTGAGAACGTTGACAAAATCGTGTGTCGTGGGCCCCAACAGGCTCCAACCGACGGGCGATTTTGAGAACAGCTCATCGGAATCCAATTCTGGAAGTTCCGTTGAGTTTATATCATCGTTCCTGACCTGTTGACACTAAGTTAGACTGTTCTTGAGACCTTTGACCCTGGCACATTTTTCGGTGCAAAGCGGCCCACAATTGGACCCCGCCTTGACCCGAAAATGACATTTTTGCCCTTGTCTCCAAATTGAACTCAAGGACAGGCATTTCTAGCTGATTAATGTGTTCTGGACCTGATGGTGATGTCTATTTTAGCAACCGGAGTACTGTCTGGAAATCCAGCTGAAGCCAGAGCAACATTTGGAGCCGAAAACCCAGGCAAGTGTACCTTGCCATAAAATGCAGTTATTGATTCAGTTTAATTCTCTGCTTTAATTTTTATGACTGTTGAACTTGCCCTATCAAGTAAATTAAACCCAGGACACCTGACACAAGGCATGATACAGAATCTTCCTGATTATTCAAGGGGGTTTGTATAAAATATAGATTTCATGACTTAAGCTTATTTCCTTAGAACATGACCGATTGCATTAATTTAATCTTACGTAACATGAACATTGAGATCTGTGACGTGAGATTCATTGGATGGGGAGGGTATTACCATATCAAGGCTGAATATATATTATATACTGTTATCTGGAAGTGTCCTAGTCTCTGACACAGAGCTTTGGCACCTGTACTGGCCCTTCGAGAAAACACTGCTATGGTTTCTTGTCACTGATCCTGTAGTAGTCTCAGCCTGAGTATGAATAATAACTCTCACTTGCATGATCACTTAGCTAGTTTAATTATTTACCCAGATTTGTTTGATAGCAACATCGGCATGCCACTGTCTTAGACTTATTAATTTCTGATGCTACTCTTGAGTTTAACATCTTGGTTGACTTGCATGTTCATTCACTGTATTATGGCTCGTATTCTTCTGTACCTTGTTACGTCCCTCTGAGGACCTGGTTTTGTTCTCCAGTTATAGCAGACGAGATCTACCCTGAGGTGTACGGAACAGGGGCACTACTCGGGGCAGTACCTGAACCTGAGGACGAGGTGATCGCTGAGGACTTCTCCTGAACAATTGCTTCGCCCTGCTCAGTATTATGGCAAATAGACTTTAATTTCTGTTAATTTAAACTCTTTATTTCCTGTCTTTGAGAACTTGTGTAACCAGACTAATATCGGATTGTTCTCCGATTTTATTTACTTTGACTGTTGTTGTTTGATATTTCTTTTGATATTATTGCTATCTTATATCTGTGGATGAGAATAGTAAAACCTTGACTGATGTAATACAGCTTAAGTATGCCCGATGGATCCATTAAATTGGGTTTGTCCATCGGTGCATGCTGCTGGCCATAATCACGCATCCAGTCCCTCGGTATTTTAGGACTGGGGCGTGACACAACGATTGTATTCTGATGGTTCGTCTCGTCTGCATACTAGTTTGATAGTGTTCCATGCATTCGCACGCGGCCGGATAATGGCTTTTGGTGGAGAGCTGAACTGCATGCGTCATAGCCACCATGGGTCACAGCTGCCATTAGCATCAGAGAAATGAGTCATTGGTATGTTGTTCCACCAGCTGCCGATCCTGAGATACTCGGGGACCGCCCTGCATATAGCTAAGTCATTGTGTTGGCTTGGATAGTGACTGCCCCTAAGATTATGCATTATGTGTCTAGCTTTGCATCTGACCCTGGAGTCGCACGAGACACGTTGCGCACACCCTGAAACATGAACGGTTTGCTTGCTTGCATATTCAATATGAAACTCTGTTTCCAAACATGTTTCCAAACAAGTAATATGACTCTGCTAGCGAACTGCATGAAACGAACCTAGGTAAAACTAGAAAGATCACTAGTAATATAATATTTTATAACATGATTACTTAGTGCCTGTTTGAGTGAATGCATGTTTCTGTTCAGTTGATTTATCTCACCAGTACTTGTATAAAGTGCTGACCCACCAACAGTTTACTTGCTTGCAGGTACTGGATCGTACGAGGGTGCGATAGGCGTGCCACAGTCCCAAAGACCCGGAATCCTGGTTTCGATTGTTGTCCCGAGAATGCTATCGTATAAGGGGGCATAATGTATGGAACGAACGTGTGCCTTTGCTAAAGGAAACCCAAGTTGCCTCGATTGTCCCGAACACTCGGTTGGCTAAATGCATTGCATTGCAACAAGTCCCTTTCTGCTGCTTACTCGATTGATGCGATGATAGCCAACTATCAACTTAAACGATTGGCCTTGCACGGGCGCAACCCCAGTGTCACGCCCCAGTCCCAAAATACCGAGGGGCTGGACACGTGGCAATGGCCAGCAGCACGCACCGATGGACAACCTAATTTAATGGATCCATCAGGGCATGCTTAAGCTGTAGTCTAACAGTAAAAATGTTACAAGTCCCAGGTATTTCTAATCTCATCCACAGAATAAACACAGATTAATGCCAGAAATAATGCAATAGAATAACTAAACAAATCTCAAATAAGATTATCTCGAAAAATAATCCGAGAATCAGTCTGTTACATTAAGGAAATAGACAGAAAATAAAATACTGGAAATGGAAATACTGAGTAGATGAAGCCGGTACTCAGGAGAAGTCTTCTGCCACTATCTCGTCCTCAGGTTCCTGTTCTGTTCCGAGAAGTGCTCCTGTTCCGTACACCTCGGGGTAGATCTCTTCGGCTATACCTGGGGACATAGTCCATTCCAGGTCCTCAGGGGACATAACAAGGTACAGAAAATACAAGCCAAAATAAATGCGGTGCAGCAATAAATGAAACCATAGGGTAAACTATATAACCAGCTAAGTGATATGCAAGTTGAGAGTTTTAGTCATACTCAGGCTGAGGCTACTACAGGATCAGTGTCGGAGAAACCCATAGCAGTATTTTCTCGAAGGGCCAGAACTGGTGCCATAGCTCTGTGTCAGAGACTAAGACACATCCAGATGTCAATATATATAATATAATCAGCCTTTGTTATGGTAATACTCTCCCCACCCAATGAAATCTCACGTCTCATGTCCATGACACGCAGGATCAAAGCTAATGCAACAAGTCAGGATATAAACTAAGCATGTAAACTGTAAATGTCATGAATATGTATCCTATACGGAATCACCATGTATATCTCAGGGAATTCCGTCACATGAAAAGTGTCAGGTGTCCTGGGTTGAGCAGTTAAACAAGTTACATATGAATCTACCAGAACTCAATTAAAATACTATAACAGGAATTACTGAGAATTGGCAAGCTTACTTGCCCACTGATGCTAAATTAAGCCAAGGAAATATTTAGCAAGTTGCAGGGTTTGGCAAGGTATACTTGCCCACTGATGCTAACTAAGTCAAGGAAATAGGTAGCAAAGCTGCAAGTTTTGGCGAGGTACACTTGCCTGTGGTTCTGGTTCCAATTGCGGCTCTGACTTCAGTTGGAATTGCAGGCGGTACTCCGGTTACTGAAATAAATATCACCATCAGATCCAGAAAATATCAATCAGCTAGAAATGCCTGTCCTTGAGTCCAATTTGGAGACAAGGACAGAAACGACAGTTTCGGGTCAAAACGGGATCCACATGTGGACCCGCTTTGCACCGAAAAATGTATCAGGGTCAAAGGTCTCCAAATTCACCAAACTTAGTGTCAACAGGTCAGGAACGATGATACGAACCCAACGGAACTTCCAGAATTGGATTCCGATGAGCCGATCACAAAATCGCCCGTCGAACGGGGCATGTGGGGCCCACGACACGCGATTTCGTCAACGTTCTCAGAATCGAACCAAACTTGGGTCACAGGACCAGCGTATCGCTACGAGTCCGATGGCACAAGTTTTGTTTCAATCCGACGTGTGTACACAAAGTTAGGACGAAATACAGAAAAGTCGGATATGGGGCGATGTCCGCGGATACGTACTGATTCCGGGGTGCACGCACATCCGAATCAGCTTCTGCGAAATCCCACACGTCCGTATCAACGACGCGCACGTATTTGTAAAGACCGCGCGCGACCAAGTCATCCCGTTTGGCGGGGCACACCCAGTTCCGGGGTGAATCGGGATATTGTTTTTCCTGTTTTTGGATCGCGGTACGCGATCACCATAGGCCGCGATGCCCCGAGCGGTTTGTCCGGACACCGAGAGGGTCATACAGGCTTCGTAACGCAATTTACGGAATCGAAATCGGAGATACGAGGTGTGAGATACGAGTACCTGAACTGGGCTCCTCGAAACGGGTTTCAGTGTCCAACACGTATCCTGTGTCGGCGAGTCCGTGTCCGCGTGTCCGGCCTAGGGCTTCAGGCCTGTGCTGGAACCGCGGTGGCCGGAGGGAGACTGGGTGGCTGCAGGTGGCATCGCCGGGCTCGGGCGCAGGTGGTGCCGGCAGTGGTCACCGGAGGCGGAGGCGGGCGGAGGATTCCGGGCGGGCTGCTGGGAGAAGAGGGAGGAGGAGGAGGAGGGCTCTGGGAAGGAGGAGGGGAGGCTGGACGGCGGGTCGAGGTGAGGGCCGCCGAAGCTAGGGGAGCCGGCGTTAGGGTTAGGGCTAGGGGAAAGTTGAGGGAGGAGGAAGAAGGGGAGTAGGGGATTTATATTGGGGAGGCTGGGGCGGTCGTGGCCGGGTTAGGCGGCGCCGAGGGGGTCGTGGTTCACTCCGGCGGAGGCGACGGAGGACGCGGTCATCCAGATCGTGGGGAAGGGGAGAGGGAAAGCGGGTCGCGGGTCGGGCTCGCGGGCGGGTTCGGGTCTGACCAACCCGACCCGACCCGGTAGCCCACGGGCCGGGTGAGGTTGGACTGGGCCAGGGTTAAGGATTTGGGCTTTGGTTTTATTAAATAAAATACATAAATAAATAAATAGTTAATAAATAACTAATTATTTTCATGTGATATAAAAATAGGTCCGGGGCCCGATAAATTCCAGAAAAAATTATCCTAAGTCCAGTTTTTCATTTTACACACAAAAATATTATTTTTATAATATTTTAATATACTTTATTATCAATTAAAAATTATTTAATAATTAAAACCATGTTTTTAATTACGGAAAAATTCCAGAAAATTCCAGAAAATTGTGAAAAATTCCAATTTAAAATTTTTAAAAAATCAGGGGGTTTACACCCAGGCCCGTGCGGCATCACGTCCCCCGAAAGCTCGAACGGGCCATTCGCTTGGCTCCCTTCCTCCCTCGCACCCGCGGGACGGGCGTTGTGATTCGCGTCCGGCGCGCCGAGGCACGGTGATACGTGTCCGGTTCGTTAAATTCCGGCCGTACGGGGCGGGGCAGGGCGGAGCGGCGGCCCGGGAGGGACCGGGGCGTGACACTTTCCATGGCCAGGATAAAGGTTGAGAGTATCTCCATTGACAAAATGAACAAGTAAGGCCATAGAGGACACCATTGTTTGATGCCCCGGCTAGGAAAGAAAGTCTTTGATGGGGATCGATTAACCAGGATAGCAAAGGAAGAGGTTGTGATGCATTGCATTATGATTTAATGAGATTTTCCACAGATGCCAAAGCCTGAAATAGCTTGTCTAATAAACTCCCAAGATAGCCTATCACAGGCTTTTGATATGTCAATTTTTAGTGCAAATGAGTTGTTGGTTGGACTGAATTTGGAGATGGAATGGATGAGTTCTTGAGCAATCACAACATTGTTACCTACATATCTACCAGGAACAAAGGTATTTTGGTGGGGACTGGTCATCTTGTCTAGGAAATGTCTGATTCTATTTGCAATAAGTTTTGTAATGATTTTGTAGGCCACATTGCATAAAGCAATTGGCCAAAAGTCTACGGCTTCGTGGGACATTGGATTTTAGGAACCAGAGTAATGAACGTATGGTTAAGACTATGAGGCATTTGTAAAATCCATAATTTTAAAAACCATATTAATTTTTTTATTAATTATTTAATTTATTTACAATAGTTATGATCTAAATAGAGAAAATAGATTTTATTTAATTTTGAGGTGTTTGTGCATTTAGGAGATTTATGGAGCCATTATAAATTTTTCCTAATTTATTCCATGTAAGAGATCCTTTGGACAGTTGCTAGCTTAATGGTATGCACAAATATAATTTCTTAGAATTTTCTATGTATATATATGTATATATACATATATTTATAATTAATTAGAAAAGAAATTTCTATTGAATCTAACCCAAACCCCTTAGCCTCTACCCTACCCGCTTGAACCTACAACCCATTAAGCAAAATATCAACAACAACAGCAAAAACAAACTTTTCTTTCTCCCCTCCGTGCGTGTGAATCGACCCCCACCGCCTCTTTATCTCTATTATACTACCAAACACACCCTAAACCGAAAACCAAAACAAAAGAAAGAAAGAAACAGCAGCAGTGGTTTTTGAAACCACTAAACTACACCACCGCGGAACCGACATCTTTCCCTATATATATCCCATGCAGTACACCCCAAACCCTAAACCTAAATTCTTTCACCAAACTTAACACCGTTTTGGACGCTTGCACTATACAGATCTCTTGCCCGGCAAGTATACCTTGCCATTGTACTATTATTTACATTCCCTATGATGCATGCATGTTTTATTTTTGCCTATTTAGTTTATTTATTTTAACTGCTATATAAACTGCGCGTCCAAGGAAACTTGGGTGCAAACGACGGTGTCGTCGTGATATATTCTTATTTATGTATATGCATCGACCTTGTGTATGAGACTACCCCATTATTATGAAGCATCACTAGGTTCATTGGCCGTGGCACAGTTGTTATACGAGTGTGAGTATCATATAGATCATGGACTACGTGACAGGTCTGGCCTCCTGTACGTATGGCCGTGCGTTAGGGATGACTGCTAATAGAAACTTTGTATGCTAGAAGACTTAGCAGTTATTAGAGGTCCATGGACATAGTCTATTGTAGTACGGAGGTCCAATCCTTGTCCTTGTTTGGTTGTAGGATTGGACTAGGGTACTAAAGATAGGCTATGAACCAGATCGTGTCATGGATGTGACATGCTTAGAGCATGGGGTGGGAAGAACAACAAGTAAGGCATTTGGACTCCTTTGTACTTTCCTTTTTATGTAACCCGTACACTCCACCGGAGATACGCGGTCGTGATGACCCCTATACTACTTGGCGTCCTCTGCCGTTCAAAAGACGATATGCTTTGTAGGCCCCTGATTCTCCGAGAGAATCATGCCAATCCCACTTTATGGCCAGATAGTCCACTTGGTGGAAAGTTGTTCTCAAACTGCATTCACTTAGACGGATAGGCGACCCCATTGGATATTTACTTTTCAGTACTTTATTGACATGTTATTATGTATTTTGTTACGTCCCTCTGAGGACCTGGTCCCTTTCCAGATATAGACGAGCATGAGTATCCGTAGGAGTACAGACCTGGACCTGACGCTACTTACCAGATGGAGGAGGTCTTACCTTCGGAGTATCTATGATTTTATTATCGCTGTTTAGAGACCCTTGTTGCTACTTCAGTATAGTCGTTTTGTAGTGGATTTGTTTCCATCCGACTATCAGACTTGATACTCATCTTTGATATTCAGATATTATTCAACTCTTTATTCCTACTTATTATTTGTGTTGTGGATGAGATATAGATTGTGTGTGACTTGTTGTGACAGTATATTAGCACTGGTGGATTGAATATTCATGTACAGCGTACGTGTGTATATGGTTTCCATATATTGGAGTTCGTATATATACGGTTGGACGTGTTACGTATTCCTAGTCCTACGTATTTTGGGACTGGGGCGTGACAGCATTACACCTTAAAGCCAATAGAGTCCCAACACTTCTAGTAGAAGAATTTTTTGATAAGAGTGGTTACCTCAAAGCCAATAGAGTCCCAACACTTCTGGTAGAAGAAAGTCGGTTAGCCATCAGGTTCTGGGGACTTATAGGGACCCATATTTTTTATGGTGTTTTTGATCTTCTCTTCATCGGGGATAGAACCGATAAAGTCATTCTCGTGTGGAGTAATCCTGTTGAGATCAGCAAGAATGTGTGCAGGAACAAAGTTTTTTTCTAAGCCAAAAGCAGAGTACCAAAGTGAGATACAAGGGTATTGGCAATGTCATCATGATCGACTGCTAGCTCCCCATTGTCCTTCTGAAGATTGTAAATTGTTTTTCTTTGCTTCTTATTGGTAGCCGATATATGATAGAAGCGAGTTTTCTTATCACCTTCCTTTAACCAGGATATGCTGGACCTTTGTTTCCAGTAGATTTCTTTTTGGAGCAGTAGTTTATTCAGAATATCTTGTGTCCTCCGTTCTTGAGTATAGGTTGTCTCAGTAACAGGTTGATTTTGGATTTGTTGTAGCTTCTCTGTCACGCCCAGTCCCAAAATACCGAGGGACTAGACACGTGGCAATGGCCAGCAGCACGCACCGATGGACAACCCAATTTAATGGATCCATCAGGGCATGCTTAAGCTGTAGTCTAACAATAAATAGAGCAAATATTACAAGTCCCAGGTCTATACTAATCTCATCCACAACAGATAATCACAGATCAAATGCCAGAATAATGCAAATAGAATAAACTAACATATCTCAAATAAAGCGTCTCGGGGAACAATCCGAGAACAAGTCTGATACATCAATGCAATAGACTGGAAATAAAATAACTAGAAACAAAAATAAATGAGTATCTCAAGTCAATACTCAAGAGAAGTCCTCTGGCACGATCTCGTCCTCAGATCCTGGTTCTGCCCCAATGTATGCACCTGTTCCTGCTTCTGCTAATGCTAATGCTCCGATCCCATAAACCTCGGGATAGATCTCGTCAGCTAATCCTGGGGACATAGTCCTTTCCAGGTCCTCAGGGGATATAACAAGGTACAGATAATACAAGCCAAAATAAATGCAGCGCAGAAATAAAGGAACAATAGGGTAAACTATATAACCATCTATGTGAAATGCAAGTGAGAGTTTTAGTCATACTCAGGCTGAGATTGCTACAGGATCAGTGTCGAAGAAACCATAGCAGTATTTTTTCGAAGGGCCAGAACTTGTGCCAAAGCTCTGTATCAGAGACTAAGACACCTCCAGATGATATTATTTACATTATAATCAGCCTTGATATGGTAATACTCTCCCCACCCAATATAATCACACGTCTCATGTCCATGACACGCAGGATCAAAACTAATGCAGCAAGTCAGGATATAATCTAAGCATGTAAACTGTGTATGTCATAAACCTGTATCCTATACAGAATCACCATGAATATTTCAGGAAGATTCTGTCTCATGAATAGTGTCAGATGTCCTGGGTTATGATGTACTTGATAAGACAAGTACGAGAAATATCGGGTCTCGGTATCCATGTCTAGATGACATTACACAACGTCGCGTACGGTGTTGGCACCCGACTATCAATCGGACGCTAAGTAAAGCCACACGGTCCTAGGTTGAACATTTATATCAAGATTATATATGTATATACAAGGAACTCAAGCAAAGTACTATAACCGGAATCACTGCGAGTTGGCAAGGTACACTTGCCTGGGGTTCCGGCTCCAATTGTAGCTCTGGCAGCAGCGAGATTTGCAGGCAGTACTCCGGTTGCTGAACAGGGCTCAAAAACCTGATTCACGCGTGTCCGAGTCGAGTTCGAAGGGCCGTGTCCTGTGTCCTGTGTCGTGTCCGCGTCCACGGCGGCCCTAGGGTTGCTGGAGACTGGCCGGGGCGGCTCGCTAGAGGAGGGCGGCTCGACCCTCTGACGGGTGGCCGGAGGCAGCGCCGGGGTCGGCTCGCTCGGGGGATTCTGGAGGGGAAGCTCGGGGCTGAGCGGGGAAGTGAAGGAGGAGGAGGAGCAGGTCGCGGCGTGCTGTGAGGAGGCGGAGGGCCGAGCAGCGGGTGGTTGGGCGAGGGGTTCGTCGGCGTTTAGGGTTCTGGCGGGAGGGGCTTAGGGTTTCGGTTGGGGGAAAACGGTGAGGGAGGTGAGGGAGTTTTATAGGGGGAGGGCTGCGCGAGGGTGGCCGGGTGAGGCGGAGGGGCTCGGGGTCGTGGCGTGGGGCGCGGGCGAGTCAGGCGCGGGCTCCGGCGACGTGGTCGGCGGGTACGGCGGGGGAATCGGGGTCCAGAGCGTGGGGGAGGAGAAGAAGTCTCCGGGTCGGGTTGGACGGCGGGTTCGGGTCTGGCAGACCCGGCCCGACCCGTTAGCCGAAGCCGGTTTGGGCTTTCCGGGTTCGGGTCGCGGGTTGGACCCGGATCCGACCCGCAGCTAATGGGTTTGGGTTGGGTTGGTTTGGTTTAAATAAAAAAATAGTTTTTAGGTGTTTAAAAATAGGTTCGGGGCCCAATAAATTCTCAGAAAATTACCCTAAGTCCAGTATTTTATTTTACACCAAAATATATTATTTTCATAATATTTTAATATATTTTAAAAACATTTAATTTTATTTAATGCCAAAAAAAAATTTGTTTTTAATTAGCAAAAATTCCCAAAAATCCAGAAAATTCCGAAAAATCCAGTTTTAAAGATCTTGAAAAATCAGGGGATTTACATTCTCTTCATGGTGCTTAATATCTGAGTTTAAATTTTCAAGACGAGTCTTTCCCCAGGCATGGAGCTTAGGAAGGAGTCTCTTTAGCTTGTACTGTAAATCTCCAGCGGATGATGATTTCCATGTATCAGCCATCATACGTCTAAAGTCAGGGTCATGTACCCATGCTACCTCAAAACAAGCCGGACATCTCATCTTCTTAAAGGTAATATTCAGCAATAGTAAGATTGGGTTGTGATCAATGTTGAGACTGGGTAGATGAAGAATACTAGCTTTGGGATGAAGGGAGCGCCAACGAGAATCAACCATTGCTCTGTCCAATCTTTTCGCTACATTATGCTTTGGAGATCTTATGTTGTTCCAAGTATATGCAGGGCCAGAGTACCCAATATCCATAGCCGCAGCTCGATTAAACCACTGAATGAAATGCTTATGGTGATAATAGTTGAAAGTGTTCTCTCCTTGTTTTTCTTTTGCACAAAGAATGGAATTACAGTCTCCTATGCATATCCACGGTTCTGTAATAGACATGATTTTAGTTTCCATGTAATTTCAAAATTTATATCTCTTTGACACTTTCGGAGGGCCATGCACGAAAAGAATATGCCGAGCTGGAGTTCTATCTAAATGAATGAATCGAGTGTTAATACAGTTGTTGGATTCAGAGATGATGTTCAAGGAAGTATTTGAGTTCCAGCAAACCAAAAGTCCACCTGACATAGCAAAAGAGGAGACAACTCTGCAGTTTTCAAATCCAAGGTCAGATGAAATAGAAATTGCTATAGTCGACGAGCATCTGGTTTCAGACAAAAAGAGGATGTTATGATTAGATGCCCGGAGGAACGATTTAAGGGTTCGAATTGTCGAGTCATTACTCAGGACTACTCATATGTTTTATATTTTATATAGAAAATTATAACGTTAACTACATCTATGTTAATTTTTTTTTTTTTTTTCTAAAGGAGAGGGGTAGTCCGTGTAAATAAACATAAAACATAGGAATGGTTAACGTAAATAATCCAAAAAAAAAAAAAAATTCATTAGTAGCTTCCAATAAACAATTACAAATCCGATCTTGTTGGTGTAGCAAAGTGAGAGGTCTATTCTACTCATATTTTTTGTTGTTATTAATTATCGTTGTCATTATCGATAGATTAGACCTTGTGCCAACCAATCAAACACTTTTTTGGAAAATGATATGTTGTCCGTGGTCTTCGACCGCAGCCCGTGACCGAGGACGACGTGGTCGAACCCCATTTGCCCTTTCCCCCTCTCCTCCCTATTAGCAATTGATTTTTTTTTTTATTCCATAGCAAGTAATTATGACCATGAAAAATAATAATTGGAAATGCATGGGTTTCCTACTTTTGTGTTGAGATTATCATGTTCTATCGGTCCGCATTTTCGTATCAAAATTAAGTTTGTATCTTTATATTGAAAAAACTTACCAAGGAAAAGTCATTCAACTCAGTAAAGAGTTGTGGAAAGTTTATTTGTATATCAAAACGAGTTTAGGTAGGAGTGAGTAATTCGTATTCCAAAACATATGTTGGATGGATGCTTAGTACGAGATTACTTCATGGTGTATAATAGGTTGTCGGAAGGCTCGGAATTCGGTCCTGGTCCGACTCGATCAACGTTAGTCTGGATCGATTCGGATCCGATCAACGGATCGGTCCGATTCGACCCACCTATATACTGGATAACTGGATCCTGATTTCTGACCCGTAAGTCCGATCCGGCCAGATTCAAAAACCGGTCTTAACCGGTTAAGCTCGTGAAACCCGATTCGATCGGTGACCCGGTCTAGATCTAGGTGAACCAGTTCGCCTAATTCAAATAATATAATTTTTTTTTTTTAATTAATTGAAGTATAGATGGGAGAAATCGAACCCTTGATCATCCCTAAAGGGAATGCAACTTATACAGTTTTTCATGTAACCACTCACTCAATTTAATTTTGTATTATAAGCACAGATAAATGATGTATACATAATATAATTTATTAGATAAATTTTTTTTAAATAGTCGGCCCGTGGGTTTCGAATTAAATTCGGACATGACCCGGCCCAAAACTATCCCGATCATGGGCCGGACTGAATTTTGTATTCTTACTTTCGGATTAGCTCCTCCGGCCCATTTTCTTTCGAACTAAATCCAATCTAGTCCAAAATTGGTCAAACTCAGTCAGCTTGAGCCACGGACCGGACTGGACTGGCTCGGCCCATTACGCACCATAAAAATTATTTCACTCATCGCAACGCTTACACGTACGAGAACTTGTATAGGACTACAGCAATTTCTTCCAAATTTTAACTAAAATTTCGGACTTGAATGTACAAATATAAACCCAAATGGATTTCAGGTACAACTTATGAAACCAATAAAAAAATGGGTTAGTTCAAGTATAATTAAATATATATTCTTTCCACGTAATCATTAAAGTTGGTCACAGCTAGGCTAGTTGAAAACGCATTTAGTTGGCGATCCATAGTTCGATTCTATTATTCTATTATTATTTTTCTTGGTGTAGTATGAAATCAGTCCGGATCCTAACACCCGAACTCGAATGTAATTCGGGTCCGATTTCGTATACAAACTTGGTTAGATTTGAATTTTACATAAATTTAATCGAATCCAATCCACTGACAATTATAATCTTAGAGCATCCAAAGTGAAGATATTCCAAACTCATACTCTAAACTATTAAAATGAATTTCTCGGACAAGTTAAAATCAGACTTTAGGTTCAATAGTCGCATCACCACCGATAGGACATAATGAGAATCACAACCCAGATATAATGGGGTATCGACATTCTTGAACATATTATAGAATTCCTTCGCATCAGGATTATGATCCTCCAGATCAAAACTTGGACCAGTCGCATCAAATACCAACTCAAGCGCCAGGCTTCGCTGTCGATATTCAAAGTATCTCCGAGAGTGGACTCTTTTACCTCTGTATTAAAGGAGGAATGATGATATTACAAAAACAAAGGGTCTCCTTGAGCCGTCCACTCCTTATAGTTCGGTATGAAACCCTTCTTGTAGAGACGCTCCCTTACGAGATCTACCTCTTTGAATGGTATATACTACATTTGACACAAGGACACTTGATGAGCCTCTCATCCATGAAATGAGGTTGACTACGGACGTATTTGAAAAATTCCTCAATGCCCGCCATGAAATCATCTGTTAAACCAATCCTACTCTCATGTCGCCGATTGTACATCCATGCTCGTTTAACTAAATATTGACTCATTGATTCTGCATGTACCATATATATTAATTCAAACAATATGGATCAATTAGATTCAAGATGAGTTAAGATATTTGCTAAAGGATTAGTTAGTTAGGATACTTGATGAAGAAGTCTCATAAAAACTAAATATTGTAAAATCAAGAGTTAGGATACTTGTTTTACACGTTCCAAAATTATACTTCCTCGACACTCATCCGAATATGGCTGATACATGCCTTAGCATAGTAAGGTTGTAAAAGCAAGTACAAAATAAACATATCTATCACATGTAAACTAATCGACAAGGGTGACTGGTATTTCATTCAATTTCAAAACTACTAAGAAAAACACTAGAAATACTTAAAATTATGCCTAAATGTATGAAATATTTTTTTCTAAAATATTATTAGTTTATTAATAATTTTTTTTTCGATAAAAAATATCTGATACTCCGATCCGTAACCGACGATATAGTCGATACTCCGATTCGCAATTCTATATCTATTTTTTAAGTACTTAGTACCTAATTATAGTAACTACTAATTACTATTCATATTAGTACTCTAAAGTAACACTACAAACGACTATAATACAATTCAAATTTTCGATCGATTTATTTGTGTGTTTTTTTGCTAATATATATAGTAACTTAATATACCAATTTTTTTTTAAACCGAACCGAATAATGCTCACCCCTAACTGTGACTGTGTCCGTGTCAAAACACAGATACAACAAATCCAAATCATGTCCATGTCTGTATCGAGAAGAAAATTTTGGTAATCAACACTATGTTTATGTCATATGTCCGTATTTGTGTCTCATGTTGGTAAACCTAATTCAATTTCAAAACTACTAAGAAGTTTAACCTAAATCAAAACTATCCAAAGCATGTCATGTCATATATATCACATTATATATATGTCACCTCATAATTGTTCGAAATTTTCTTTCTATTTTTCGCAAGTCCACATTTGCTTAGTTTATTTTATTGGTCATATATTTAGAGCAACATAACCGGAACCTATTCTTGTATTAAAGCGCACAATAATTTACTGACACACTCCAAATCCTTAAATCTAATGCTTTTTGTATAACTAGGGCTATAATTTGTCTATGTTGGGTGTCGTGTCTGTGTCAGAATATGCTATAGAGATATTGTGTTTCCATATATCTAAATGTATTATCTCATATCTTTTTAATTCCGGCTCTTTTCTAGTATTGAAAACTTCTAATTATAACTAACAAAATTCAAATACGGCGGCCGTGTCCAGCATATCAGGCATGTCTGTACGTGTCCGTATCCAGTATATCGTGTCCGTGTCCAGTGTATCAGGCATGTCTGTACGTGTCCGTATCCAGTATATCGTGTCCTTGTCCAGCGTATCAAAAATACCAAACCATTTATTTTTTCTTCATGTTCGTGTCTAGGGTATCGTGTCTGTACGTGTGTCCAGACCCCCATAATCCAAATGCAATAATTAACCAAATTAAAATGAGGGTTAGGGTTACCTTAGCTGGAGGAAAAAATGATCTGACGTAGGCGGAGGAGGTCAGGGGTGGAGGAGGAGGGCTTGGGGGTCGGAGGAGGAGGAGGAGAGGGGTCGGTGGAGGAGGAGGAGGAGAGGGGGTCGGTGGAGGAGGAGGGGCTGCCAGAGAGGGGGAGGTCGCCGGAGAGGGAGGGGGGTCGGGCCGGGGGTGGGGGTGGATGGTCGCCGGAGAGAGAGAGAGAGAGAGAATGAGGAAAAATGAAACGCGGTTGAAAATTGTAAGTTTTTTCAGCGACGGATAATTCCTTCGCTAATCCGTCGCTGCAATTATAACGACGGATTAGCGACGGATTGCTGACGAAATATAATATATTTTGTTTACATAAATAACTTAGTCGTTATTCCGTCGAATATCCGTCGCTGACTCAGCGACGGAGTAGTTTCCGTCGCTGAGATCCGTCGCTATCTAACAGTATTTTTGTAGTGTATATCTTTCTTCATATCTCCACATTGTCAAAAATTTTTTCTTCTTCAAAGATATGGTCAAAGATTAAAGTCAATTTTCTTCATAGTAATTCAAGGTTTATGTTGAGTAGTTCGAGTAGTCTTCTCTGCTTTCCCAATAATCCTGGCTAGTCCTAACTCTTGGCGGAGCCATAATTTTGGTTTATTTCCTACTGAACTTAAAAATGTCATGGATTTTTTGCACGGTTGTTGCAAACCTAAGACTTAGGGTCCGATTGATGAAGAGGGAGTCGAGCTTGGGGATGGTGCGGAGGATGATGTTGTTCGAGTTTCTTGGACAGATTTGGTCGGGCTCTCAGTCCTCCTCTCTCTCTCTCCTTCTAATCATGTCAGCCTTTCGCAGGATTCTGCCTCTTGATGAGTTTGAAAGAGAAAGATTCTAAGCCAAAGGTTAATTTCTTCTTCCCCCCTTATTTTTGTTGTTTTCTTCTTCTTTCTGAAATGGGTTCGAAATCTCTTATTCAATGGAAGAATTTTATTGCAATTTTTTAGGTGGGCTGGAGCCACCCAGCCCACCAGTGACTCCACATATTTCCTAACCACTAGACCACCTCCTGTGAAATAATTATGCATTACTAAAATTCAAGTACTTATCCTAAGCTTTGGGTGATTTTGGTTCGGTTTTTAGCAACTCTGAACTAGAACATCATCCTTCCGTTCTCTAAAATTTAAAAGTGAGACTGGACCATCCGAATCTATGAAAAATTACCCACACAATCAATCAATTTCGGCTCGTTTCGTTTCGTTTCGTTTCTTATATTCGGTTCTACCTATTAATATAAAATTACACAAAATCCTCAACAAAAAAAAAAATCAATCCCTTGTTATCCAACACTTATGTAGCAAACATGTCCTAAATTTATCAAAAAATATTACAATTAATTATTTAAAAATAAAATTTAGGAAAATTGTTAATAACCCACGCAATTTTAAATTCAAAAAGTCATTTCGTTAGTACGTTCGGTCAAAGTTCACTTTCAAATGAATTTTTTAAATTCTCAATATCGAATTATATCCAAAAACTTAAAAAAAATCGAATCGGGTCGAACTGAATTGAACAGTGAACATTAAAATACCAATCCAATCCGACACAGAGTATGATATTTCGGTTAGATTTTGTTATTTTTGGATTGTTTCCCACCTCTGTTGCTAACAAATCCAGGAAGACTTCACCATCTGTCCAATGAGCAGCAGCAGTACTATTGATTCGGCTGGATACATGCACACATCGTCCCCCTCCTCTTCACATGTCAAACCTGATATAGACTGTCATGATCATGGTTTAGCTGCATTTTATCAGAAGTACTAGTGTACAAATTATGTATGCATGGGAAAATTGTAGTTGATCTCTTTTAGATCTACATTCATGCATGGCTCGTAAATACAGTTGGCAGAGATCACAGAGCATGATCAGTCTCTCTCTCTCTCTCTCTCTCTCTCTCTCTCTGTGTTGTGTGTGTATGTGCACGAGAATCCCATATACTGTCTTCTTCTCACAAGAATCCCCTTAATTTCTTCCAACTCCTAAACCGACCTCTAGCTGTCTCTGTCATCTATGTGTCAGTTGTACTCTCTCCGCTCTTAGTTCCATCCTTGCAACAATATTTAATGAATTCAGATGGATTAGTCAAATGTAGGCCATATATGTCGGTAAATAGTTAGTTAGAAATTATAGATACTTAGAAAATCTTAACTGTTTAGTTGGACGTATACCAAATATATATCGTATACATCACAAATATTCCAAAAATATAATCTTCTTCTTTAAGTAATATTACTTTTAGTACATTATAATTGGTCAATAAAATATTTGATGATATATTTAAATTTTAAAAAATATTGGATAATTAGCACTAATAAAATAATAATTTAATTAGATAATTAATTAGTGTTTGTTATTGTTATGATGTACATTTTTTTTTTTCGTATGTAAATATAGAAATATTGAAGTACCAATTTGATCACTTTCTTGTATAAAATATCACATCCAAGTATTGAAACTTGATTTATTTTTTGACAAAAAATAGTATAAAACGCAAATGGACATACAAATGACTTACTCATATATCGAAACACTCTAGCATGATTTTTTTGACCATGCAAACAACTGGAAAGTATAGAAAACGTCGAGAGAGAGAGAGAGAGAGAGAGAGAGAGAGAGAGAAAAGAATGTACACTGTACGTGTCCCAAAACATGAGACTGACAAAAGTATATATATATATATATATATATATATATATATATATATATATATATATATATATATATAATAATAATAATAATAATAATAATAATAATATAGTGTTATCATATAGAAATATAATTATATATCGTAGTAGTACTTAGATGTAATCTTTATATATATACAGCTTTCGCTGTGAGATGATTAAACATTAAGTAATTTATTTTCTCAAATGCATTTTCTAGTTCTATATATTTGAGTAAGGAGGCCGACGAACACAAGTACATATTCTCTTAAAATTTTAAAAAGGATTAATAAGTTATATATTTCAGGATTAATTTTTTTTTTTAAAGCCATATATAATGTGTACATGCATATTTATCTACTGATTAGTGTTTCATGCGTTCATGTATACACTAACAAACATGGATCAAGCATAGTTGATTAATTGGATGTTATAATTATATTGATGTGGGTTAAGATGCATGGGTTTACCTAGACTAATGACTTTGCCATTGCTACTATTTACATAGGACTAGTTATCATGACACTAACGACTAAGGACAGAAACAATCTTTTCATATATATACATAAGGGTGTACATCTTGATTCTTTTCTGAGTTTTATGAGAAGTTACTTATTGAGTACTAGTGATCATAGAGATCATACGCTAGGAGAAGCAGAAGCAAAAAATGAAATTCAACGTACGATATTTCGATTTTTATGGGTTACATGATCATCATCCATGACATACATGTTGAAGACGTGGTCGCCACAATATTAGTGTTAGAAAATCTTGATCACAAATAAGAGATTTCATGATAGAATTCAAAAATAAAATTAGAACATCACAAATGATACATTTGAAAAAATATTTTATCTGTAACACTAGAATCTTTGCCACGTCTGCGGCATACGTTTTAGTGTTAGAGAATCGATCACAAATAAAAAATTTCATAAAAAAAATTCAAAAAGTCAAATTAGAATATAAAAAATGAGAATTTTGAAAATTTTTATATATATTACATATATACACTAAAATCGTTATCACGTCGCCGCTTGTCATGGGTCATGATGTCACCAGAAAAACATGGAAGAAGAATAACATTTTTGGAAAAAAGATGGAGTAATTATATGGACTGTTAATGTCTAACCATATCTATGCCAATGTACACATACTATTATCAGGGCCGGCCTAGGGATAATCGCGGGTGATTCTCCAGAATCATCCAACAATTAATTAGGATTAATACGATTAAAGAGCAACCAAAATTAGTTTGGGAAAATCCATCCCTAGCTCCGGCCGGCGCTGACTATTTTGAAGTTATGAACACCTTCAAATAATCCTTACTTCATTAAACAAGCACATCAACCCACCACCACCACCACCTTCGGCTTTTATGTTGTGCGTCAGTTGAGTTAAGATGCTTCTGTTCCTTTTGTCTCCACCATTCCCTTCTCTCTCTATCTCTCTCTCCCTCGCATAGACAATTTTTTTTTTTAGATGTCGGACGTAATGCTGCGACGTTGTATATCTTTTGGGTCCATTGTCTCTAACTTCCGTTATTTATGAATTAAAGCAATAACACGCTATCGCTATTCGATTTACTGATCTTTTGCCATCTTTTTTACTGAATCTTAATGTCTATCACGTTCAGAGATTGACTTTTTTTTTTCCGTTGGAACATAATAGTCCTCACTGTCACAATCTTATCTCTCTTGAATAACGACAAGAGTCACTAGAATTCGGTTCATATATTGATCATTACGTTAATTTGTCCATAAATCGTAACCATCTCCATCAATACTCCCTTCTCATCCTCCCCAACTTGATGGTATTCACAAGCACTAATCAAACAAACGTCGCTTTACCTACCTCTCTCTTTCTCAGTCCCATGCATGATATATATATATATATATATACTATTCAATGACCCCCTTCTCCTTCCTCTCTTGATCAAGAAAACCAGCTCACGCATGCCATTGCCGCCACCACCGCCACCACCACCACAGAATCGACAACGACTGCGCATGCAGAAAATGCCGATGGCGCCCGACAACCCTAATTCTAGTGCCAACAAGAAGGCTGTGACGTCGTCGACGATGATGGGGCCCCGCCCATCGGAGCACGGGGTGAAGTGCCCCCGCTGCGGCTCGGGCAACACCAAGTTCTGCTACTACAACAACTACAGCCCCTCCCAGCCGCGCCACTTCTGCAAGACCTGCCGCCGCTACTGGACCAAGGGAGGGGCCCTCCGCAACGTCCCGGTCGGCGGGGGATGCCGCAAGTCCAAGAAATCCAAATCCTCCCCCTCCCCCTCCTTCTCCTCCTCCTCTGCTGCGCATCCTCAGCAGTTCAGTACTCTAGTACCGAATCACAATTATGCGATCGGCACCGCGGCCTCTTGCATCGAGTCGTTGAGCTCGATAAACCAGGACCTGCACTGGAAGCTCCAGCAGCAGAGGCTGCAGGCTCTTCTCTATGGAGGAGGAGGTGATCAGGCTCAGAACGTAGCCACAGCAACAACTCCTTCTCATGATGCGGAGAATCAACAACTTGAGAGCATTTATTTCCATCAGTTGGGATCGGATCAGAGGCCCATAGTTAACGCAGAGAGTACTGATAATACAGCAACAGCAGCAGCATGGTTTCTTGAGAATCCATACAGCATGCACAATGCTAGCAGCACCAGCACCAACCACCACCGTCACCACCACACTGCTGCCAGCAACAGCAACAGCAACAGCAACAGCACCAGCACCAACAACAATGCAAGTGTCGATCATTGGAGTGGAATAATGCAAACATCGTGGAGTGACATGCACCACTTCACTGCACCGCCATAGGGAAAAGGAGTAAGCATGCGCGCATGTATATTTTGACCAACACTTTCTTC
This sequence comes from Iris macrosiphon, assembly GCA_036927795.1. Classification (NCBI taxonomy): domain Eukaryota; kingdom Viridiplantae; phylum Streptophyta; class Magnoliopsida; order Asparagales; family Iridaceae; genus Iris; species Iris macrosiphon. Next base: position 184,665,432 of record JAYESA010000003.1, on the reverse strand, counting down.
TTCGTTGATATAGAGATCAATTGTGGACTATATTATTACTATTATTATTATATACAGTCTTCTCTTCCTCTAAAATTCGAATTTGAAAGTTTTATATGTAATTGCTATTTGAAATCAAAGTTATTAGCCTTTTGTTAGTTGTTAATTTGTATGCTCTTTGTGTTACTGACCATCTTTCCCTAGAGAATATCATGCATGTTGAGCCATTTGGCTTTGAACACTGAGATATTGAGATCAAGGAATTAATTCAAGGGATGTCACTTGGTATGTTATATGTTTGGAGTCACAATATATATTCTTCGACATTGCTGAATAAGAAGTGAGTTCCCACCAGTAGTCCTGCATCTAAACAAGACTAGATCTCTTACAAGAATCTCTTGGATTGTGCTTTCTCCGTACTAATTTGCAGCAGCAGGTAGGGCTGCAAATGAGTGAGTGCAGCAGACACTCCAAAAATATGGCCGTGTTGTGTAGGAATCATATCAGAAGTTTTGGTATTTTTCACTTAGTTTTGGGAGTTTTAGTCCCACATTAAAAAATTACCAATATGTATATCTCAATATATATCTATGCTTAGTATTGGTATATGTACATGGGGTGGCTCACTTGGGTTGACTTTCCTAGAGGGATTAAATGTGAACTCCATTATGACAATCTTTATTTAGTTACCACCTCTTGGAAGTTTTCCTTAGGAGATAAGTCCCTAAGGGGCTTAGTTAGCGACTCGGGCGCAAAGTGGCGCTTTGTTGGCACACTTAGCACGTCAGCATCGTCGCATGACGCTCGTGCGCTCCTTTTATTCGCGAGTTGCATCCACGGTTGCAAGCTCGCACACATGTGTCCCGTCGCTATGCGTCTAGGGGCTATGCGGCCTGGCACTATGCGGCACGACGAATCTTGGCACACTTAACATTGAGCGTTCCAGAAGTTCATTTGTGAACTTGCTGGTTCTTGGGGGCAGATCGTCTGCACGACGAATCTTGCTTTAAGTAACAGTGGTTTTGACCACCCCAACAAGGAGCTTTTCTTCATCTTTTTTTTTTGCTTCTTTCTTTCTCATTGTTGCGTCTGCAAATGTAAAGAGAAGAACGTTTTACTTGTTGCTTGTTGTAATCTTAATTTTCTTCGGAGTTTGTAACATGTTCTTCATTCGTGCTTCATTAGAATCGAGAATATCAGATGAGGAACTTTTGTGTGAATCTTGTAAACCCCCTGATTTTTCAAAATTTTAAAATCTGGATTTTTCACAATTTTCTGGAATTTTCTGGAAATTTTCTGTAATTTAAAAACAGGATTTTAATTATTTAATAATTTTTAAATGATAATAAACAATATTAAAATATTATAAAAATAATATTTTTGGGTGTAAAAAGAAAAACTGGACTTAGGGCAATTTTTCTGGAATTTATCGGACCGCGGACCTATTTTTAAAACACCTAAAACTATTTATTTAAATATTTATTTATTTATTACTGATTTTAATATTATTATTATTATTATTATTATTATTATTATTATTATTATTATTATTATTTTAAATTTAAACCCGAGCCCGGTCCGGCCAATTGGGCCCAAACCGGGCCCAGCCCCAACCCGGCCCAGACCCCGCCTTAGCGGGTCGGGTCGGATCCGCCAGACCCGACCCGCCCGCAACCCGCTAACCCGGCCCCCTCTCTCCCCCACGACCCGTTCACCCCCGCGATTTCCGGCGACGCAGCCGCCGCCCTCCGCCACGCCCGGCCACGTCGCCGCCCCCTCCGCGCTGCCCGGCCCACGACCCGCCTCCCTGTAACACCCCGTTCCGCTCAAGCGGACTGCAGACTCAATCGGCAAAAGTGCAACTGTCCCGACCCGCTTTGCCTCGATCAAGAAGCAAAGGATATCCAGACTTGCCCCTACAGGAATCCGGCTTGGACTTTCAAAGGCTCGCTCAGACGTATCGCTCGACCGAGGCGAATCATCGCTAAGGTGGGTGGCTACGGTGAACTTGTCTTTGCTTAGCCAGCACATATAAAATCTGAAATATTTATGTTAGTCGCTAGGTGATTCACCCCTGCATGCTATAAATCCAACGCACCTAGCTAAGGGAATAATCCCAACTCATATTGCTTGCTAGAACATGGAAATAAAATACTGCTTATACTCAGACCCTCGCATGCTAAGTCCCTTAACGATTTCATCTCTCGGACTACCTTCGGGCCCGAGCAACGTGCCTGCTTATGTTCCTTTAGAAACGCATGCTTGTCTGCTTGAATGTTGCCATGTTTTCATCCAAACCCCGGAAGACTACTAAGTAGTCGTTCCGCACATGGAAGAACCTGAAAGTATTCGGGACCGTTAGGTCACCAAGGCAATTCCCGAACCAGGGAATCTGCACCCTGAATGAATAAATCACTGAATCACAGCTCGAGGAGCAAACTACTGAATCAACTGGCCTGGCAATCGATATACGACTGTGAACAATCATGCCTGTACATTGAACATGATATGTCCTATCCTGAACTTGATCCTGTGCCTAGCCAGACCTGAATACAGACCTGCATGTCGCGGACAACTCGGAAACGAGGCACCGTTCCACGGGCGGTCACCGGGGCACTGGGGCCGACCCGATCCGGATGGAACTCTCCTGTTTAGTCATCCTGTGCAAAGACGAAATGGTGTGGAGCGCATCCTGTATTCTCGCTGCACCCCATTCTCGTTAGAGACTAAAATTGGTCCTTTATGGCTATGCCAGCGACAACTGTTCATATAGATAAGTCATCCTCGCCTAGCGGCTATCCGCGTGCGAGTTACTGCATCGCATCAATGAATGACTTAACACCTGAACGATCATGTTAAAACGACCCTCATGTTTGCATATGCTATGCCTCCTGAATGTTATACTTGCCCGCGCTTGAATTAACATGTTTGCCTCAATGTTTGCCTTGGACAGGGAAGAAAATGGTAAGTTGGTAAGTCTCGCCGTGTTTCCTCTAACATCGCACGGCGCACTGCCCGACACGTTAAGCTGTTCAATGTTTGCATGAAACTGATCCTAAGGCAACTAGAAAGATAACTTAATAGTTGTGCACAAAACCTGTATTACGTGTTTGGATTTGTCGAGCGGGCGAGTAACTTCCCCACCAGTGCATTCAATGTACTGATAATCCACCAGTTTGTATGCAGGGTGCGGGAGAACCTCGTGCGGTGCGGACGCCTCCTTCGTGCGTGCTAAGGCCAGGAGTTCCCTCTGAAGCCTTGCAACGGTGCGTCCGGGACTGAAGCGCTTATACAAGATATAAGTTGTGAACATCGCCTGACCATCGCCTGTACAATCATTCCACAGTTGTAGCCACTTGGCACGCTTTTATTGTTTCAGAGAGAGAGGCTTGTGCGACTTGTAATCTCGGCTATACGCCGCCTGTAATACATGTTTCATATCAATAAAGAGATTACTTTACTTGTTTCAATGCTTCCGCTATATTGTCGACTCAGTGAACCTGTTACCGATCGCTATGCGTTCCTAAACTCCGCTGCACTCGGACAATCTGTGCGACTCTGTGGCTTAGAACTCTTGCCGCCAGCCAATGAACCATGGCCTTGCACGGACGTGGATCACGCTCGTGCGGCATCACGCCCGGATAGGTTAAGCGATCGTTCCGCAGGAGCGCTGGCGAGGGTGATTCCCGCCTAGCGGGAACGGCCGAAATAGCCTGCGGGAGATCGGGGCGTGACACTCCCCGCCCCGCCTCGACCGGCACCACCCGCAGCCCCTCCAGCCCTATAAAAACCCTAGCCCCCTTCGCCCTCCGGCCAACCCCGATCCCTCCACCACCATGCCGCCTCCCGCATCGTCGCCTTGCCGCCGACGACGTCGCCCCCGCCCCGTCAGCCTCCTCCGGCCAGGACCGACGCCGGCCATGCCTCCTTCCTCCTCTCCCAGCACAGCAACCAGTAACAGCAGCTCCGGCCGGCTCCGCCCTTCCCCGCCCGCTCCGGCGCGCCGCCAGCGCCGCCCTCCGGCCGCAATGCCGCCCCTCCGCCGCCGCAGCCCCGGCCAGACCCTAACCCTAACCATAGGTTAGGTTCGATTTCGCAGAAGCTGATTCGGGTGTGCGTGCACACCGGGATCAACGCGTATCCGCGGACATCGCCCCGTATCCGTACTTTCTGGAACTCATCCTAACTTTGTGTACACACGTCGGATCGAGACGAAACTTGTGCCATCGGACTCGTAGCAATACGCTGGTCCTGTGGGTCAAGTTTGGTTCGATTCTGAGAACGTTGACGAAATCGCGTGTCGTGGGCCCCACTGGCCCCGCTCGACGGACGATTTTGTGATCGGCTCATCGGAATCCAATTCTGGAAGTTCCGTTGGGTTCGTATCATCGTTCCTGACCTATTGACACTAAGTTTGGTGAATTTGAAGGAATTTGACCTGGACACATTTTTCGGTCCTGTGGGTCAAGTAAAGCTTGCCAAATCTCAGTAATTCTTGACATAGTATTTTACTTGATTTCTTGTGGAATTAAATGTAAACTTGTTTTAACTGCTTAACCTAGGAAGCGGGTGACGTGCTTAGTGTCCGATCATAGTCGGGTGCCAACTCCGTACGCAGGGTTGTGTAACATCACATAGACATGGATATCGAGACCCGATAATGCTCGTACTTGTCTTATCAAGTACTTCTGAACCCAGGACACTTGACACTATTTCATGAGACAGAGTCTACTTGAGACATTCAAGGTAATTCTGTATAGGTTGCATGTTTTATGACATAGACTTTACATTCCTAGGCATTGATTCATAGCCATCAGACTTGTTGCATTAGTTATAATCGTGCGTGACATGGACATGAGGCATCGTGGACATGAGACGTGGGATTACATTGGGTGGGGAGAGACACACAGACTACAGGCTGATATTATATATATAAAACATAGTATATAACATAGTGTAGTTCATAGTTATTGCCGCTACCGGCTCCCTGACACAGAGCTTGTAGTGGCTTCAGCCTGAGTTCTAGTGCTGCTCTCATATTGCATATCACTTAGCTGGTTATATAGTTTACCCTGTTGTTTCATTTATCGCTGCACTCCATATATTTTGGCTTGTATTTTCTGTACCTTGTTATGTCCCCTGAGGACCTGGAATGGACTATGTCCCAGGTATAGCTGAAGAGAACTACCCCGAGGTGTACGGTACAGGAGCACTCCTTGGAGCAGAACCAGGAACAGAGGACGAGATAGTGGCAGAAGATTTCTCCTGAGCACCGGCTTCATCTACACAGTATTTCCATTTTCAGTATTTTATTTTCTGTCTATTCTCATTAAATGTAACAGACTAATTCTCGGATTATTTCCCGAGATAAGCTTATTTGATATTGCTCATTTATTTCTATTGCATTATTTCTGGCATTACTTTGTGTTATCCTGTGGATGAGATTAGAAATACCTGAGACTTGTAACATTTTCCTGTTAGACTACAGCTTAAGCATGCCCTGATGGATCCATTAAATTGGGTTGTCCATCGGTGCGTGTTGCTGGCCATTGCTCACGTGCTCAGTCCCTCGATATTTTGGGATTGGGGCGTGACATGATTTTTGTGGTGGCTCATGCAGGTCTACGACTAAATTGTTCGGTTTCAACTTAGGGACCGAACAGGCCTGCAATAAGAATAGGATAAGTTTTTAGGATTTCATCCATTTGCTTGAATCATTTTTGATATCTGTATCGTATTCGAATTAATTTATTGACTTGCATCTTGCCTTGATTCCTGTACGCCTCTTATTGGTTATTTTGGATACAGGAAAATGGACCCACAAGAATGCAATGAGACTCCCGCCGGAACCCCACAAGCTACAGGTGTCACCTATGACGACGAAGTGACACCAGTCGGAGGAGTTCCCTCAACTCAACAAAGCCAGCAGGCAGGTCAACCTACCTCCCGATTCCGACGCGATGACATTCCACCTCCGCCGCAGTTCGTTCCACCAACGCCCGTACTCCCACAAGGACAGCCAATTGACGGACAGCAGATATTCTAAATGATCTACGCGATGATGCAAGCTCAGCAACAAGTCCAACACGAGGCTCAGCGTCGCGAAGCTAACTTCTGGAGGGACAACATCGTAACTGTACTGGAGCAGGCCAACCTACTAGCTCGACGGCCATCTACAGGCTCTATCACTGACTTCCGCCAACTGAAGCCCCGCACTTTTTCTGGAAAAGAGGAGCCACAGAATTTCATGAGTGGCTCACCAACATACGGCATCAACTTGAAGCAGCTGAGCTTCCACGGGAACGCTGGATGACGGCCGTCCGAATGCAGTTGACAGGCAACGCGCACCACTGGTGGTTGTCTGAGGAGGCACGACTCGGACCAGACCGAGTCACTTGGGAAGAGTTTTCCAGGCTCTTCCAGGAGATGTACATTCCGGCTATCGCACGATCCGAACTGCAGGACAAATTCAATCGCCTCACTCAGGACTCTATGACGGTGGAAGAGTATCACGCAGAATTCATTCGTCTGAGCCGCTTCGCCCCAACCCTGATCCCGACAGAGGAAGAGAAGGCCGAGAAGTTCTTCGACGGACTGAACTTCGAGCTACAGAGACTCATCGGATCCGTCGCACCTACCTCCTACTCAGACGTTCTCGCTGCAGCCCGACGCATGGAACGCGTCACCAGGAGGGAGTCTCGCCACAAGCGGCCAATCACCTCAGCACCAGACAGAACATCACCGGGAGAATCTGCAAAGAGATCTCACACGCACCAGCCACCCAGGACAGCTTCGCAGACCCTTCCTACCTGTCACTACTGCGGCAAGATAGGCCATGTCGAGAGGGACTGCAGACGCAAGTTGGGATTGTGCCTGATTTGCGACACCAATCAACACATAGCCAAGGACTGTCCCCAGCATCGAGATGGAGCACCGAGGGCAAACCAACCAGCTTCACCAGCACCGAGGCCACCTCTGGCACCTCAGGCGACACTCTTCCAGCAAGCCCAGCAGCAGCAGAGGAATCTACCTCAAGGACGAGGGCAAGCTTATGCGCTGACTGTGTAGGACGCTGATGCGAGTAAGTGATTCGTAGTCATCCGTTTCTAGTCTTGTGGTAGCTCGTGCCTCTTGGTTCGTGACCTCAGTCCCAACCTAGTAAATTGTAACTTGTTAATAATAACCTGGTTTTCATAAAAGTTGTAGATCTTTTCTTTAACTAGATTTTCTCTGAAAGTGCATAACTTTCATTTTAGGGAAACGGTATTTCCCTAAAGTATCTTGTGATGTGTTTCGAACGATACTTGCAACCGTGTTATCTCAGTTGACCGATTTTTCTTTGATTGCGAGGACGCAATCCTCTTAAGGGGGGTAGATTGTAAACCCCCTGATTTTTCAAAATTTTAAAATCTGGATTTTTCATAATTTTCTGGAATTTTCTGGGAATTTTCTGTAATTTAAAAACAGGGTTTTAATTATTTAATAATTTTTAAATGATAATAAACAATATTAAAATATTATAAAAATAATATTTTTGGGTGTAAAAAGAAAAACTGGACTTAGGACAATTTTTCTGGAATTTATCGGACCGCGGACCTATTTTTAAAACACCTAAAACTATTTATTTAATTATTTATTTATTTATTACTGATTTTAATAATATTATTATTATTATTTTTTTAAATTTAAACCCGAGCCCGGCCCGGCCCATTGGGCCCAAACCGGGCCCAGCCCATTGGGCCCAAACCGGGCCCAGCCCCAACCCGGCCCAGACACCGCCTTAGCGGGTCGGGTCGGATCCGCCAGACCCGACCCGCCCGCAACCCGCTAACCCGGCCCCCTCTCTCCCCCACGACCCGTTCACCCCCGCGATTTCCGGCGACGCAGCCGCCGCCCTCCGCCACGCCCGGCCACGTCGCCGTCCTCTCCGCGCTGCCCGGCCCACGACCCGCCTCCCCGCCCCGCCTCGCCCGGCACCACCCGCAGCCCCTCCAGCCCTATAAAAACCCTAGCCCCCTTCGCCCTCCGGCCAACCCCGATCCCTCCACCACCACGCCGCCTCCCGCATCGCCGCCTTGACGTCGACGACGTCGCCCCCGCCCCGTCAGCCTCCTCCGGCCAGGACCAACGCCGGCCATGCCTCCTTCCTCCTCTCCCAGCACAGCAACCAGTAACAGCAGCTCCGGCCGGCTCCGCCCTTCCCCGCCCGCTCCGGCGCGCCGCCAGCGCCGCCCCTCCGCCGCCGCAGCCCCGGCCAGACCCTAACCCTAACCCTAGGTTAGGTTCGACTCGGACACGGCCTTCGCGTCGTGTCGGACACGTGTCGGACACGGTAATTTTGGGTTTTTTCGAACCCTGTTCAGGTGCGTGTATCTTCTTGCTCGTAGCTCGGATTTCGATTTCGTGAATTGCGTTGCGAAGCCTGTACGACCCTCTCGGTGCCCGGACAAACCGTTCGGGGCATCGCGTCCTGTGGTGATCGCACACCGTGATCCAAAAACAGGAAAAATCAGACCCTGTTTCACCCCGGAACTGAGTACGTCCCGCCAAACGGGACGACTTGGTCGCGCGCGGTCTTCACAGATACGTGCGCATCGTCGATACGGACGTGTGGGATTTCGCAGAAGCTGATTCGGGTGTGCGTGTACACCGGGATCAACGCATATCCGCGGACATCGTCCCGTATCCGTACTTTCTGGAACGCGCCCTAACTTTGTGTACACACGTATCCGCGGCCAGGCCCCGCTCGACGGACGATTTTGTGATCGGCTCATCGAAATCCAATTCTGGAAGTTCCGTTGGGTTCGTATCATCGTTCCTGACCTGTTGACACTAAGTTTGGTGAATTTGGTGGCCTTTGACCGGGACACATTTTTCGGTGCAAAGCGGGGCCCGCATGTGGACCCCGTTTTGACCCGAAACTGTCGTTTTTGCCCTTGTCTCCAAATTGGATCCAAGGACAGGCGTTTCTAGCTGATTGATATTTTCTGGATCTGATGGTGATATTTGTTTCAGCAACCGGAGTACCGCCTGCAAATCCAACTGAAGTCAGAGCCGAAATCAGAGCCGGAACCACAGGCAAGTGTACCTTGCCAAACCCTGCAGCTTGCTAATTATTTTTCTGGACTTAATTATGCATTAGTGGACAAGTAAAGCTTGCCAAATCTCAGTAATTCTTGACATACTATTTTATTTGATTTCTTGTGGAATTAAATGTAAACTTGTTTTAACTGCTTAACCTAGGAAGCAGGTGACGTGCTTAGTGTCCGATCATAGTCGGGTGCCAACTCCGTACGCGGGGTTGTGTAACGTCACATAGACATGGATATCGAGACCCGATAATTCTCGTACTTGTCTTATCAAGTACTTCTGAACCCAGGACACTTGACACTATTTCATGAGACAGAGTCTACCTGAGACATTCAAGGTAATTCTGTATAGGTTGCATGTTTTATGACATAGACTTTACATTCCTAGGCATTGATTCATAGCCATCAGACTTGTTGCATTAGTTATAATCGTGCGTGACATGGACATGAGGCATCGTGGACATGAGACGTGGGATTACATTAGGTGGGGAGAGACACACAGACTACAGGCTGATATTATATATATAAAACATAGTATATAACATAGTGTAGTTCATAGTTATTGCCGCTACCGGCTCCCCGACACAGAGCTTGTAGTGACTTCAGCCTGAGTTCTAGTGCTGCTCTCATATTGCATATTACTTAGCTGGTTATATAGTTTATCCTGTTGTTTTATTTATCGCTGCACTCCATATATTTTGGCTTGTATTTTCTGTACCTTGTTATGTCCCCTGAGGACCTGGAATGGACTATGTCCCCAGGTATAGCTGAAGAGAACTACCCCGAGGTGTACGGTACAGGAGCACTCCTTGGAGCAGAACCAGGAACAGAGGACGAGATAGTGGCAGAAGATTTCTCCTGAGCACCGGCTTCATCTACACAGTATTTCCATTTTCAGTATTTTATTTTCTGTCTATTCTCATTAAATGTAACAGACTAATTCTCGGATTATTTCCCGAGATAAGCTTATTTGATATTGCTCATTTATTTCCATTGCATTATTTCTGGCATTACTCTGTGTTATCCTGTGGATGAGATTAGAAATACCTGAGACTTGTAACATTTTCCTGTTAGACTACAGCTTAAGCATGCCCTGATGGATCCATTAAATTGGGTTGTCCATCGGTGCGTGTTGCTGGCCATTGCTCACGTGCTCAGTCCATCGATATTTTGGGACTGGGGCGTGACAAATCTCTGATCTCGATGACAACTTGGGTTCTTGTAGAGACCGAACTTTCAGATCTCGATAGTAGCTCTGCACATAGCCAGTGTTCTACCATCTTTGATCCGCCTCGGGACTAACAATCCCAAAGCAAGACCTAAAGCAAGATGAAAGAACATCAGATCAAATCTTTTCGGCAACAAGTTTTCACAAACTTGAGAAGATTGACGGGATACACTTCGAACATTTGGATGAAGGAATGAGTCCTTTACCAAATGTTGAAAGTGAGTTGTCGGAACCAACTATTTTTCAGGATGGAGGAGTTAGCGTTTGAAGGACGCACATTCCAGTTAGAAAGAAGATTGCAAGATGACCAAGGATTATAGAGTATGTGCATGACAAGACTTAGCGCAAGACAGTTATTGGCGGTTGGCAAGACTTGGCCGCATGGCAGACTCTTGCCGCATGGCAGTCTCTTGCCACATGGAAGATTTTTGGTGCATGGCAGAGTTGGCCGCATAGTATCTTATGCACATGCAAGAGGTGCATGAAGAATTATGTACAGGGTCATCTCTACACATGGCAAGATTGGCACATGATAGACTATGTGCATGAAGGTCACTGCACTTAACAGGACTTGGCATATGGGTGGAATTGGAGCTTGAAAGCAGAACCAATTCAAACCAACATAGCAAGGTATAGCTAAACTTGGTTCCTTTGATTACTTAACTTGGTTGTTATTATTGCGCAGGTTGAGTCATCAAGCATGGTTGCTAACTAGTGGGTAGAAACTAGTGCATCGGGCCACACATACTTTGGGAAAGAGCAGTTCACCAATGAAGAGCACTATCTTAGAAGAATGTCTCTATGGTGAACAAGTGCCAAGCAGAAGATCTAGAAATCGGGATTATGATTCTAGACTTCCGGAATGAGGAAGAGATTGCTCTTATTGAGTTGTGACGCATCTGACTAAGACATGTCTTTTTTAACAAAGATGTCTAGTTCAGGAATATCTCCAAGATGTGGGAGTAAGGAGGTGGAGAGACATGATGACTCTGCTCAGACACAAGTAGTCATGAAGTCATTTAGATGGCTGACTACAAGTACAGATCCTCTGGAGATGGTGCACTCAGATATCTGTGACTTATATTCTCCACAAAAGGGCCAGGATGAAGTTTATCACTTCTTTCTTCGACGATTTCTCGAGAAACGCGTTCGGGTATCTTCTCATAATCAAAGGATGAGGCATTCGAGAACCTCAGGGGCTTCAAGTTTGGAGCTGAGCGTCACACCGTTCTACAACTCAATAGACTCAGAAGTAATCAAGACGAGGAGTATCGTTCTTTGGATTCGCATCGTTCAAGCTTATTAGAATATAAAATTGACTATGGAACACGTGGCAGCATGTCCATAACATGCGTCTACAGTTGCAACCGCATTCTGTTGAAGGGCCCCCCTACGACCACCAAACAGAATCATATGCGGCACCTATAGCCCACCAATATGATGGTTATAAATAGCAGGAACTTAGATGTTCCAAAGGCTATTTTTTCTGCTTCAGAGACCATACCCCTCCAGGCGAGCTACGTACGTGCACACAAGCTCAAGAGAGATAAGAGAGCATCATCATTCTCTCGTTGGACCGTCAACGGAGTAAAATAATCGATGCAGTACTCGATTTCCATCGTCACATTACCCAGATCAAAAATATTGTACTTAGATTTTCTGTCTAGGATTTCTTTATACTTTTTGTTTGTTATTAAACGAAAAATTTTCAAACTCACTTCAATGGCAAACAATCATGTCCCAGTTTCAAAACTCACGGGACGAGCACATGACTTGGCCAACTGTATGAATCGAAAGATAATCCAACTAGTAGATGAGATATAGTTTGTTTATATTAACTATATATTTTTAGAAATATTTATATATTCATCAGACAGAAAAATCTATTTTTTTAAAAAAATATTAATTTTCGAGAATATAGAATTTTCTGATGTACATCATTCCATATATCAAACACACCCTAAGTTTTAAGTTTTCTACAATTTAATATCGTGGTAGAAACTTCCATCTAGAACTTGACAATTATGTGAAATTAAATGGCCAATATAGACCCTTTTTTTTCTCTTAGAAAATAATAATCCTACGTGCCCTTTCTTCTCCAAGATCTATCTGATCCCTAATCCTAAGTCTCATTCAACAACTCGAATCCATAATCGAAAAATTATTGGGTGTGTCGGCCTCAGTGCATCTTTTCTACGCAAATCGTTAAATTGCTATGCGGACACATATCCATGCAATCTCTAACGGTTGGGGAGTGAAAGGATGCACTGAGGCCGGCACACCCAATAGTGTATTCCTATAATCCTTCTACGAACTTCTTTGTCATTGTTTGTATTTTTTCTATTGGCGAAAAATAAGTATATTGGGAAGAAGAATGAGTGTACGGAAGAGAAGAAGGGTTGGGGGGCGGGCTATAATAGGGGCAGAGTTCGGACCAACATATTTTCCTCAAACTCAGCCCAATTAGGCTCATGGCTATCGGACTGAATTTGGGCTGGCTCAACTAATTATTTTTCCCATCAAGCACATAAGAGAGTGATTAAGTAAAGTTGCTAATTTTATAGGAACACCTTAATTTCAAAAGAAAATCATTATCTAACTTCCAAATTCAAAGTTTCACATGTCAAATACAACAATATAATCCACAAATTCCAAAGCTCATAATTATGACCTAGTCTTAGAACGAGTATAAAGTTAATTAGAGAAATGAAATGCCTTCTAACTTGATATTTCTAAGACAGTAAATATTACACAAAAATATAAGCCATAAGTTTGTAAATTGACTTATAAAAAAAAAACATGAAGATACAATTATAGCTAGGCTGTAACAAAAAACAAACAAACAAACACAGTTTCATCAAAATTCATAAACATGTTGCCCCCAGAAAACTAAAGAATTAGAATCCGTTCTTGTTCACCCATCAAAAGCAGCGGGAACGTTCACCATTTCATTAAAGGGTTGTCATATGTCATTTTTATCTGACTTAAAACTGCCAGACACTTACAAAGTGATTTTAAGTTGGATAAAAATGACCAGGCGGAAGGAAACTATGTCGGGCTCAAAATTATGTTCAGACTCGCCCCAAATAATTCAGGATTTGAACTTCGGGCTGCCCAACGCAATTGACAGTCCTAAGGCCCAGGGCCCAAAGATATTTAAGTGCTAATATAAAACGTTTTCAAATATTTTCACCCATCGTTAGTATATGAATGTTTTGTGGAAGAACTATGAATGAGGGAGCACACTAGCTCGCTTTCTGACCCAAGGTCTGTTCCACTTGTTGCGTGCTCCTGGACCACACTGGCCCGCACAACAACTACTTTAATTTCTTGATAATTAAATTATTTTTCTCTTGATTCGAACCCACAACCTACGAGGATGTCGTCGACCTCAACCACTTGAGTTAGAGGTAATAGCCATCTTATATATATGGAAAATCTTTTTTGCACCGCCGATTGGTGGTCCCGCAAGTCCCCCACACCACCACCACCACACACACATTTGCTCCGGCCTTCCCAAATTTCGACCAATAGAAAAATACCACGTGGCAATTGGCGGTATATATATATATATATATATATATATATATATATATATATATATATATATATGTGTGTGTGTGTGTGTGTGGGGGGGGGGGGGGGGAGGGGGGGGGGCACAGATCAGATTATCATTAGCAGTGTGGAATATATGAAAGGAACGAAATAAGTAGATATTTGAGGGACTTGCTACTTATAGTGTTGAAATTATCCATAATATCGAATTCGATGTAATAATTATAATGTCCGACAAAAATGAACCCACAAGAATGGATGATTTGTAAAACGAGGGTTTTGATGTAATGATATAAAATTATTCTTTTTTCACATATATCGTGTAGATTAGTTCAAAATCTAAAAGAAAAAAGAAAGAGAATTTAATAACTAATATATACGATCTAAAAGAGAGAAATATAATTTTTGCTATTTCGAAAACATTTGAGTACGATTAAGATTAAGAACGGAAATTCCAATCCCATTAATCAATTTTTTTAATTTTTTTAAATTTTTGACATAATTTTCGGATTCAACGTAACGTTCGGGACTTTATGCACACTGTATTGTTGTCTTTGAGTCCAATGTCTCCCAACTCCTACTATTTTACAAATGGAAGAAATAATACGTCCCGATGGTTTGATCTACTTATCTTTTGTCGTTCAGTCAGAGTCTTATATCTCTTTTCAGTAACCACAAGAACAAGTTCCATCTTGATCAATCCTTTATAACTATAAATATATGACTAATGACTATATATATGTATTACGTGTGTTTGTAACATGCACAGTGATCGAGCCAGCCATCTTTGACTTGTGAGTGACAAAGGAGCGAAGGACGGACGGTCGTGATCGCATCACCCCATGTACGTACGTACGTACGCAGTTTCTTTCCCATTGGTCCATGCACATGGGTCTCAACTTAAAACACCTACACAATACGTAAATAAAACGTGAATATTTTGTAATTTCTTGTGTTGGGTCGGAACATTGAGGGTTGGGAGGTGTCACGACCCGATCCCAATAATCTGGGTCCAGTCGGATCATGCCCAGCCTGCACCGTTGTGAGACGGCGGCAGTAAGCTGTATCAATCCATAGTAACACACAGACATCCAGAATACATGAAGGAAATTCAATTTTTTATTGCCAAGTCTGAGAGAGAAATTCATTTACAATCAAGATCAAACAAAACATGGTCCAGGGTTATTACTTCAACCCTGCTTATTACAATTTGGAAATAAAAGGGGAAACACTAAACATCGGCCTCCTGGCAAGGTTCAGCTAAGGCTTCAATACTCTGGTCCGGACCATAAAAGGTATCATACTCATCATCGTCACCGCAATCACCTAAAATTGTTAATCTCCAGTCAGGAGGGAGCAAGAACATATATCCAATTCCAGTATCTTAACGATAATTAAAATGATGCAATGAAATAGTTTTGAACAGTATTTATATTTTTTTGTATGCAACAAATATGAAACAAGAACAGTAAATGTCGATGAAGCAATGATGACAAACTACAATCACTAAAAGTGTTTTGAGAAAAGTAGCATCCCGTGGCCGGCTGGGGTTGGAGGCAATCTGTGTTCGCGTGAACACGGTGCGGCGTCAGTCCAGTGAGGTTGGACTTCAGCTATCCACAATGAGGCAATAAGGGGGCTTTGACCACGGGTGCTAACCTTTACTCCCCAGTTCCCAAGGCAATAGTCAATGAGTCAATGAGTCAATCAATCAGTCAATCAGTCGGTTCCGTGAAATCAAGTGTCATCTCAATATATCTATATGACATGCAACATATTTAATTACAACTAAAATACCAGTTTTGAATTATATGAAACTTGCCTGGAGTTGGTTGGTGACGCGAGTGAGAAGTCGCGACGGTCTCAACCTTAGTTACAGGGACCTACAATTATTAATAATCTGATTTTAGAATAAAACAAAGGGTTTTAATTTGTCTTGATTAGTTAACTAAGTTAATGATTAAAATCCAACGATCGAAAAATAGTAATAATTTGTATTAGTGATTTAGTAAAACAAAACCCTTTTTAATAATAATAAAACTTTATTTATTTTATCGTAGAAAAATATTTTATGGTAAAATGTCGTTTTGTTTCTGATAGGGAAATAGGAAAGAACGATTTTAATAAAAATAATATCGTTTGTTTTTAGCAATTAGTTTATCAGAGAAATAATATTTTGGAAAACATATTATATTTTGAACACTGAAAATCGTTTCAGAATTATATATTAAATAATTACCAATTAGTATTTAAATACTAAAAATCATTTCGGAAATTATCTATTAAATAATTACTACTAGTATTTAAATACTGAAAATCATTTCAGAAATTATCTATTACATAATTATTAACTTACGTAATATATTTAATAAGGTTTTTTATTTTATTATATATATATAATTAATATACGTATTGAGGATCGTTGCATTAAATCGTAAATTAGCTAACAATCAAGACTAACAATCCTTAAACTACTAATTAACCATAATCTACCAATTCTAAGCTATCCCGGGATTGACAGAGCTTTATTCTGTCAGTCCCGGTCGGACAGGGCAGCGGTTTTGGAAGGGACAGACGCTCGGATAGGGGCACCTACCGGGAAGTTGATGGAGGAGCACCGAGGGGAGGCCTCGGACTCGGGATCGGAGTATTTCGAGTCCGACACGAGATCCTGTGTCCCGGACGCGTGTCCTGGCTCGAAACCGTGTCTAGGTCGTGTCCGCGGCGTGTCCGGGCTTGCTGGAAGGCACGCCGGGGCTGGTCGACCGTCGGCGAGGTCACGGCGGGGCTGCGGCGGCTCCGGCGAGGGCTGGGCAGCTCTCGAACGGCGGAGCTATGGGGCCGGCGTCGGGTCTGCGGGCAGCGGAGGGAGGAAGAGGAAGAGGAACTGGAAGAGGAGGAGGTGGCTCGCCTGGGGGGGTCGTCGCAGGGCTGATGGCAGCGGGGTCGCCGGACGAGCTCGCCGGAGAAGATAGATCTAGGGTTAGGGTTTTTGGGGGAAAGAAAGGAGGCGGAGGGGGTCTTAAATAGGGGAGTGGCGAGGGGGTCTCGGCCGGCGTCGTGGCGGCGAGAAAATCGGAGGGGCGACGTGGGGGTGAGGCGCGGTCGTGGCGCCGGAGAGCGCGGTGGCCGGCGGAGAATCCGGAGAGAGAGGGAGTCGTGGGAACGGTGACAGCGGTCCGGGTCTCGGGTCGGGCGCGGATCCGGTCAGACCGACCCGCCCGACCCGCTATGGCACTGGGCTGGGCTCGCTGCACTGGGCTCGGCCCACTGGGCCGGGCCGGGCCCGAGAAAAATAAAAATAAAACAAATAATAATAATAATAATAATAATAATAAATATAATAAATAATAACAGAAATAATTAATTAATTATAAAAATAGTTTTTAGGCTTTTAAAAATAGGTCTGAGGCCCAATAAAATCCCAGAAAATTACCCTAAGTCTGGTTTTCTGTTTTACACCCAAAAATGTTATTTTCTTGATATTTTAATACTATTTATTAACAATTAAAAATCCTTTATTAGTTGAAAACCTTGATTTTAATTACAGAAAATTCTCGAAAAATTCCAGAAAATTAGGAAAAGTCCAGATTTAATAATTAGGGAAATTCAGGGGGTTTACAGGAGGATTAGGGTTTGTAGAGATAGAACCCAAATCTAAGCACAATTATTTAAATGTATTCCAATTGTCCCGCATGGAGACTTGATACAATCAACAATTTCACGTTCATTCATCGTGACACAATTAATTCACTCAATTCGATCAGTTTCTCACTCGGTCTGAAGGTCCGCTGCAACACCTGAATTATTATTATTTTTTTTTTTTCAAAACTTGTATATTAAAACTGCTATGCTATCCGTCCCTGGCACGTGAAAGTGCCGATCCGCTGGCGGCCAACCATTGGCCTCCTGACATGTGGTGGACCCAAGCTAGCAGAGGGACCAATGGCTACTGGTCACGTAGGCGTGGGCCAGCACGGTCAGTCTGTTGGTTTTGGTTTTACTTTGTTTTACTTTTCTTGCAAAAGCTCAAGTTCCTTTCCTTTGTTTAGTCCCACATCGGATGCACCAAAGCCTTCATGTGTACATATATTACTTTCTCTCCTTTGCTCTATTAAGTTGTTGTGTGGGAAACCCCTTGGGCCACACGCGCGCGCCGCCGCCGCCCGGCCCGGCTCGGTTCGGTTCGGGTGCGGGTATGCTCCCACATCTACGGGCGCCGAATGCCGATCCGATTTCCACTTCGGGTTCGGACTGGGACCCTAAAATTCTTTTTGCTCCTCTTCTCTCTTTCATTTATTTTTTTCTTAACGTTGGAATTAATTTCTGAACGTTACAAGTGTTTGAACGTTACATTTTTTAGTGTCCAGATTCATCCTTTTAATTCTGCTGTGTAACGGCTGAATTAATCGGAATTAATTCAGACCGTTACACTTCAGTCTTATATATTGATCTGTGTTTCTTTGTAATCCGATCAGAAAATATTCTTTACGAAACCTCTGTCAACATTCTTTTCGATCTTCATCGTCTCCAAGTTCTGGGCAGAGCTAAGTTCTGGTCGTTCTCTCCAAGTCGTGTGCGGCAACGAGATTCCGGTAGTGCGGGGGTTTTACCACTAGGAGCTTCAGGAACGTCTGCACACAGATCCCGAATAAACTCTTAGGGCAGTGCTTCGTGCACGACTTCCCCAGAGGCCGGTAACATTGTTTTATTTTATTTTATTTTTGTATTCTGAAATTTTGCATAAAGGAAAGAAAACAAAATTCTAACAATCTAAGAGTTTATTCGTGTTAGAATTTATTATTATTTTTTATTCTTCTAACTGTTGTTCTCTTCTACAAAGAAAAAAAAAATTTACTTACTGTAGTGCCGGCATTAGTTCGGCTACTATAAGATAATACCACAGTTTGCAAACTGTTGCTGGATGCTATTTTCTAACTGTTTGCTAACAGTTGTTTTCTTCTTATTACCGCATGGTACTGTGTATACTGTGCTACACAGTTTGCAAACTTTCTTTATTATTTTTGTTTTCTTCATATATACTGTGCTTTAATTCTCACTGTGTATTTAAAATCAACACTACTGTCAACCGGTACTGTGTATTATAATTTGGCTTATTTCATATATAAAATCAACAGTACTGTGTATTATAATTTCCTTCATAGCAAAATATACAGTACTGTCAACTTGTATATAAAATTGATAGTTACTGTATATCATAGCATAATTGATAGCAAAATATTAAAAGTTGATTTATATTTGTAATTTGCTTAGTTGATTTATATTTAAATAGTTATTGTTATAATTTGTTTAGTTGATATATATATAAATCAACAGTACTTAGTATTTTTGAAATTTCTGAAGAACTATTAGTTAATAAAATTTGATTTACTAATAGTTACTGTTTGCTTAGAATTGTCAATTATAATTGATTTCTAAACATACTGAAACAATTTATTTGTTACAATTGATTTCTATAAATTTGTTAGAATTGATTTCTAGAAATTTGTTCTATAGCAATTCAAGTTAATACTGTTTCTGTTTTCACTGAAGTAAACTAAAACCGGTTGTTAAATTGCTACTTGCTACTTGTTATGGATTATCAATACTTGTTAACAAGTTTTGTAGTTAACAATTTATGCTGTAGCCAAACAATTGTTTTTATTACTGTAGCAAATTTGTTACTTGTAAAACTTGCAATCTAAGTAGCACTACTCATTTGGTACCTACCATTGCTCATTTGTTTTGTTGATTAGCACTACTTATTAGTTGCTGGTTGCTGGATGCTGGAGCAAATTCTTTTGCTTAATTACTGTTAATACAATTTGCTTCTCACTGTTAACTTCTCACTATTTGCTTCTAATTGATAGTTAATACAATTTGCTTAATTTTTTAATCACTAAGTTTTTTGAAAGCAATCTAGGTCCAAAAGGAAAATAGTTTAATAAAAAGAAAATTGCAAATAAAATCTTCAAATCTAAAGTTTCAAAGTAGAGACAAACTCGGGCACAAGCCGAAAGGGTCCTTCTGTCAACCGGGTGTAAACAACCCTAAGCGACACGGTACTTAAGAGTCTTCGGACCACCGCTAGCTGGGAACCGGCCCCTACAGCTAACCTGAGTTGATCAACACTTAAAAAACTAAAGATTTTAAGATTGATTAGCAAAGACCACCTAAACTATTATCCTAGACATTGTTATTAAATAATTTATATATTTACAGACTGAT
Source organism: Iris macrosiphon (assembly GCA_036927795.1). NCBI lineage: Eukaryota > Viridiplantae > Streptophyta > Magnoliopsida > Asparagales > Iridaceae > Iris > Iris macrosiphon. The sequence goes on along the minus strand of JAYESA010000003.1, from coordinate 184,645,353 downwards.
TAGCAAAGACCACCTACAAGCTACCTCCCTCTTGGTCTGATATTTCTAAGGAACTTATCCATACACAAGGAGTTCATACCTACAATCAAGTCCTAAAGAAATTAGAACCGAAGAACAAATTAGATTGAGGTCTAAGCCTAAGACTGAATCTAAAGCTAAGGTAAACCTTGTAGAAGGCCAAGGAAAACCCAAGTCTAGACCTCCTACAAAAGAAGAAACTCAGAGCCGATGGTACTATAGAGAAATACAAAGCTAGATTAGTTGCTAAGGGTTTTACCCAGAAGAAAGGGTTAGATTATTTTGATACCTACTCTCCTGTAGCTAGGATCACATCCATTAGAACTCTCTTGGCCTTAGCATCCATTCATGATATGCTAATTCATTAAATGGATGTAAAGACAGCATTTTTAAATGGAGATCTAGAGGAAGAACTTTATATGGACCAACCTGAAGGTTTCATTGCTAAAGGTCAGGAAAAGAAAGTTTGCAGACTAGTAAAATTCCTCTATGGCTTGAAACAAGCTCCCAAACAATGGCACAACAAATTTGACAAAGTAATTTGTGAATATGGTTTCTTGTCAAATGAGTATGACAAATGCATATACTCTAAAGGTACATGTAAAAGTTGTGTCATTTTATGCTTGTATGTAGATGACATTCTTATCCTAGGTTCATCACTGGAATTGATAAATACTACAAAGAACTATTTATCTAGCCAGTTTGATATGAAAGATCTAGGAGAAGCCAACCTAATTTTAGGAATGCAAGTGACCAAAGGCAAAGATGGTTATACTCTATCTTTAGCACATTCAATTGAAAAAAATGCTAAAAAAATTTGAGTTATTTGATAAGAAACCTGTCCTTACTCCTTATGACAACAGTATTGTACTGAAAAAGAATGAAGGATCACCTTTGGAACAGCATAAATATTCACAGATGATAGGCTCCCTTATGTATGTAACAAACAGGACAAGACCTGATATTGCATTTGCTATTGGGAGACTAAGCAGATATACCAGTAACCCAAATCAGTCACATTGGACTGCCTTGGATAGGGTATTTAGATATCTCAAGGGCACCATAGATTACAAACTTTATTTTACTAGGCACCCTGATATCATAGAAGGTTATTCAGATACAAACTGGGTAACCGACTCACATGATATAAAATCTACTACTGGATATGTATTTACTCTAGGAGGAGCTGCGATCTCCTGGAACTCTTGTAAGCAAACTATCATAGCTAGGAGTACAATGGACTCCGAAATGATAGCTTTAGATACAACTTGCACAGGAGCTGAATGGCTTAAAAATCTTATTATGCATATACCTGTTTCTCTTAGTCCTGTTCCTGCAATTTCTATAAATTGTGATAATAAATCTGTTATTGAACTACTAAAGCATGATTCTGTGAATGCTAAGATGAACAGGCACCTGCAGCTGCGCTTCAAGTCATAAAGAGCCTACTAGGCAAATATGTGGTTCTTGACTATATAAAGTCAGAAAAGAACCTTGCAGATCACTTGACGAAGGGTCTGTCTAGGACTTTGATCCTAGAATCATCGAGGGGGATGGGGTTAAGCCCATAAGTTAGTCACCAGCAGTGGCAACCCAACCGAGTCTGACTGGAGATCCCAAGAAGCCGGTTCAATGGGTAAAAACAAACTGAACTTAGGTGACTTTATGGAACACTGACTCGAGATTAAAGTCTCAATAAAATAAAGCCCAAGCGGCTGTACATGTGCCGAAATGATAGCTTTAGATACAACTTGCACAGGAGCTGAATGGCTTAAAAATCTTATTATGCATATACCTGTTTCTCTTAGTCCTGTTCCTGCAATTTCTATAAATTATGATAATAAATCTGTTATTGAACTACTAAAGCATGATTCTGTGAATGCTAAGATGAACAGGCACCTGCAGCTGCGCTTCAAGTCATAAAGAGCCTACTAGGCAAATATGTGGTTCTTGACTATATAAAGTCAGAAAAGAACCTTGCAGATCACTTGACGAAGGGTCTGTCTAGGACTTTGATCCTAGAATCATCGAGGGGGATGGGGTTAAGCCCATAAGTTAGTCACCAGCAGTGGCAACCCAACCGAGTCTGACTGGAGATCCCAAGAAGCCGGTTCAATGGGTAAAAATAAACTGAACTTAGGTGACTTTATGGAACACTGACTCGAGATTAAAGTCTCAATAAAATAAAGCCCAAGCGGCTGTACATGTGTACAATGACTCCCCATCCCTATGGTGACAGTGTTCCTGTGTGATATGGTTAGGATGAGGTTTAAACTCTTAATAGGTCCAAACTGTAATGCTGGGTTGATTCATATCACCAACCATTAAGGACTTACCTATATGAGAGGTCGTGAAAGCCGCGACTATGGGACAGGGCGATCCCAGACAACTCTCATGAATGTAGAAAGTGCGCATGGCCATTTAAAAGCACCAACCGATAGACCAAGAACCTCTAGCGTACTATGTGTGCTATTTTCTAAATCTGGTTCAAGAAGTCTGATTCAAGGCATAGTCCATCAAGCACTTCTTCAGATTAAGGCAATAGTCACTACGTGAGATTCAAGGCTGTAGTCCATCTCATCTATGCATAGTATTTTACTGCCCAGATGCTCTCTCTCTCTCTCTCTCTATTTCACTTCACTCTTATCTCTGTTTCGGAACTTGACCTTTTGGGGGGGATTGTTGGTTTTGGTTTTGCTTTGTTTTGCTTTTCTTGCAAAAGCTCAAGTTCCTTTCCTTTGTTTAGTCCCACATCGGATGCACCAAAGCCTTCATGTGTACATATATTACTTTCTCTCCTTTGCTCTATTAAGTTGTTGTGTGGGGAACCCCTTGGGCCACACGCGCGCGCCGCCGCCGCCGCCCGGCCCGGCTCGGCTCGGTTCGGTTCGGTTCGGTTCGGCGCGCGTAACGGGTGCGGGTACGCGCCCACATCTACGGGCGCCGAATGCAGATCCGATTTCCACTTCGGGTTCGGGCTGGGACCCTAAAATTCTTTTTGCTCCTCTTCTCTCTTTCATTTATTTTTTTCTTAACGTTGGAATTAATTTCTGAACGTTACAAGTGTTTGAACGTTACATTTTTTAGTGTCCAGATTCATCCTTTTAATTCTGCTGTGTAACGGCTGAATTAATCAGAATTAATTCAGACCGTTACACTTCAGTCTTATATATTGATCTGTGTTTCTTTGTAATCCGATCAGAAAATATTCTTTACGAAACCTCTGTCAACATTCTTTTCGATCTTCATCGTCTCCAAGCTCTGGACAGAGCTAAGTTCTGGTCGTACTCTCCAAGTCGTGTGCGGCAACGAGATTCCGTAGTGCGGGGGTTTTACCACTAGGAGCTTCGGGAACGTCTGCACACAGATCCCGAATAAACTCTTAGGGCAGTGCTTCGTGCACGACTTCCCCAGAGGCCGGTAACATTGTTTTATTTTATTTTATTTTTGTATTCTGAAATTTTGCATAAAGGAAAGAAAACAAAATTCTAACACAGTACTCTAGAGACGGACCAAATATACTTTTCGCTTGTATAAATTCGAACACCGAATTTTAGTCATCGTTAAAGACCAAGTTAGTATAGTGATTATTAAGATTTTTTTTTTTTTTTTGTAGATTTTGGGTTCCAATTACAAACATGCAATGCAATGACGGATCTACATGGAAACGAGTGTGAACAATTATCTCCGTTGAATTTTTACCTTCTAGTTAAAATATTCATGATATTAAATTTTTTTTAATTAATTTTATATTTTATCTCTTTCAAAAATTGTTAATTTTAATTTTTATATACATATTTACATCAAATTTTACTTTTTTTTTCCTACATATTTTTTTCATTTTTTTAATGATTCGATACAGGAAAAAAAATTACGGTGGAGGAAGGATAAAATTTTGATATAACGAACATTATTTAACAAAAACTTAAAAAAAAAAAAATCTTTACATACATGGTTAATTTTTTTTTTCTTTTTTAATTTATGAGTCCGCTCCTGCAAACATACATGTTAATTCAAACCGGATAACAAGTAAGTTTGCCACATGTCCATTATAATTTGGTACCTTATTAATTCTCTATTTAATAAACATATATGCATGCGAGCGAGCGAGACGGAGATCTGCAAGAATCAATGTAGTACTCTCTTTTTTCTAACCGACATTGTCTTGTGGTGAACTTTTCCAATGAGAATGAGAAGAAGACTCCGTTGCGAGCACGCCACCCGCACGAGTGCATGCAAGCACATTAATGCCATCTGCACACAGCCATCCGACCCGAAGCACACTGCAGCGCGCGGGAGTCTCGCGTGCGGTCGGATTGCAGGACCCAATGTGTAGTAAGCAAACTCAATAGTATGCACTAATATATAGAGGCCTAATTAATTATTAGAACTTAGCTTGTCAAATCCAAAACTATTGCTTTCCTTGCGTTTTTTTCTCTCCATCTCTCGGAAATCAAGCATAAATATGTATATACAAGGCTTGTGACGAAGGCACTACAAAATACACTCGGGACTAGTTCAAAATTGGAGCTAGTCCAGTTATGAAATTTTTTTACTCAGATTAGTCTATAATTTATTAGGGCTGTTCACGCCGCCTCCTTCTCCTCCCGCTCCTCCGCCTCGTCTCCTCTTCCGGTCTCTACGCTGTCCAGTCCTCGTGGTCACCTCGCGTAGCCCTACCTTCCGAACTGTCAAAATTTTGGACTGTAAAAAATTAACATATTTTTAGGACTGTAAATTTTTTGACAGTCCTACCAATTGGAAGGACTGTCAAAATTTTGACAGTCCTAAAAAATTAACATATATTTTTAGGACTGTCAAAATTTTGACAGTCCTACCAATTGTTAGGACTGTCAAAATTTAACAATTGGTAGGACTGTCAAAATTTTAACAGTCCTTCTAATTGGAAAGACTGTCAAAATTTTGACAGTCCTGATTATAAAAAAAAATCAATTGGAAATGGACAGCCCGGTAAATAATTTTTGAGAGTGATAAACTTATAATTATTAATGATAAAAAATTGGGGTGCCCCGAGTGAATTTTGTAGTGACTTTATCCGAAGTACTTGAGATTAATTTGGATTCTTCGAAGGAAGATTTGGCACGGTTTATCATGACTAATTATTCTTATTATTATTACCATTATTAATATTTGTAAGTGTAGTTTGTTAAAACAAAAGAAAAGAAAAGATTTTTTTTTTTGAAAAAAAAATAGTTTATGAAATACTTTTCGAAAGTATAGGTGATACTTCCAAAATTTTCCCTATAGTATTTTTTAAAAAAGCAACATTAAGTCCAAACCAGATCTAAGCAAAATATACTACAAAAGTTGCAATCTTTTTTGTTCATGAAAAATAGGATGCTGTTATTGACACTCATAAAATATTATCCTGCACGCATCTTAATTTTCTATCATTCAGATTCCAACTATACCCCTGCATTAAATCTGACATTAATTTGTACATACATGGAGAGAGGAGTATCTGATGACATTTTTAGGAGTGCCAATAATGTTAATGTAGGAACATATTTGAATAATAAAAAATTAAAGGAGTGTAGGATGATATTTTAGGAGTGTCAATAATGACACCCAAAAAATATAGTTAATAAAGACACAAAAAGAATATAGAAAGAAATGTTTGATTAATTGTCATTTAGCTTTGCCTTACATTATTTTATAGGATAAAAGTTGCGTGTCATGCATTAATCTTGGATAACTTATGCACAAGGTATATACTCTCGACCGATTTTCTGGAAACTAGGATAGTGCTAGACTATGAGAGAATGAGATACATGAGGCTTGTACGTCCTCGCGATCAGGAAGTTGTCATGTCTATTAGAAATATTGACTTTGTACGTCCCAACTTCTAATTATGAGAAGCTATCCATGGACCATCATGTAGTTAGATCATATGCTAGGGATAACATTATTGCAAAGCCTAACAATTTAATGCAAGGACGAAATGAAACTATATATATATATATGCAAATTGTTCTAATCTTTTTTTGTTGCAGGGATCGATGGATAATCAACTGTGGGTAGAATCACAGTATAAGAGATGTTTCGATGTCTTATGTTTCTTCATAAATTGTTCCAAAGAAAGAGATTATATTAAGTGTAATGTTGGTATCTCGTTAATAAGAAAAAATATCGCTTAAGCAAAATGCTTTTATCATGTTCCTAAGACTGAATATTGCATACGATTATGCTGCATTTAGTAAGAGTAGAAATGAATGGATATTGTGCATGAAATAGTCTTTACTATTTGAATGAATGAAAGAAAGAAGAAAGTACGACTTTTGATTAAGTTTTCAAATGAAATATGACTATTGATTGGTATTAGCATAAATTGAAATAGATAAAGAGAGAAAGACCATAGTAAAAAGCAATATGTTTTTACAAGATTACTTAATGACTACTTTTAGTTGAATGTAGTTTTTATCCCTCATAAGTGCATTCCCCAGTGTATTGACCCCTACCCTACAATTGCATGATTTTTTGCACCGGAAGCGGTAGAAGATCATCAACCTTTGGAAGCTGGAGATCAAAAGACGCATTGTTAATATTTTTTCTAAACAAATGTAATATATCGAGCGAAGTCACTATAATTCTTTTCAGTTTCATGAGTTGTAAGCCAAGTTGGCATATTCAGTTGGCTATTGAAAAAAAATTTGTAATTGTTGCAAGTTATCAATAAAAGAAGAAGTTTGTTCGTCTTATTGTTGTTATTTGGTTTTCTGTATTATTATTAGCTTCTATCTCAATTCAATCTATTTTGTTTATGTGCAAGTTTGTGTCTTGTACAAGCACAACTTAGACTTGTAAGATTTCACGTCCAGTGACGACTATACTATCATTTGGGATCGGGACGTGACTTTATAGAAGCTCCTATTTCTCTCAGCATTTCTTTAATTGTAAGTGAGTTTGATCATTCGCTCATTTATCTTTATTCCTAAAAAAAGATATATCTTCTATTTCAATTATGATCAATGTTGCGTTAATAAGAATAACCAAGTTAAATAAAATAATGGTATGATTAAATTATAGATTGTGAATGCAATTGAAATAATTGTTGCTACGTGTATTTGCTTGTTCCTTTTCTTATGTTGTAAAAGGAAAAGTGTATAGAATATCTTGCACTATTGTAAGAAAATGATATTTGAGAAAAAAATACTACAAAAATACACTATTTTAGCAACGAAATTATCCATCGCTAAAATGTATATTTTCGTCGCTATTTGCATTTAGCAACTGATTAGCGACGTAAATGTTCCGTCAGAAAAATTAAGGTCGCTACGAAAATTTCGTCGCTAATCCATCGCTTTAGCGACATAAAATCAGCAACGGATCAGTGACGTATAAATTTCGTCGCTAAACTTTCTGACTACTTACCGACATAATAGCGACGGATTATATGAGCCAAAATTTTCAGAAGATTTTGCACATTCAGGACTTACTGAACTCGTCGCTAAGTCGTCACTCTCAGTGACGGATTATGTCACGCTCCAGTCCCAAAATACTGAGGGACTAGCCACGTGGCAATGGCCAACAACACAACTCCAATGGGCAAACCCAATTTAATGGACCCGTTAGAGTACACTTAAGCTGTAACAAATATAAATACAAGTCTACACCATCTATCTCAGTATAATTCTAATCTCATCCACGAAAAGAAACACAATTCAATATGATAGACCAGTCATGATAATAGATAAAAAAATAGTTCATCATCAAGTCAACATAAGTAGTGTCTCGGGGAACAACCCGACACAATAAAGAAAAGAGAATAGCATCAATACATATGTCTATGAGTCAAGATATGAAATAACAATAAGCATAGATAACTGAGTAAGTAACTGAATACTCAGGAGAAATCATCTGGCACAACCTCATCCTCTGGTGCCAGTACTGCTCCAATGTCAGCTCATGTCCCGTATACCTCAGATAATCCTCCTCTGCTGTACCTGGGGACATAATCCGGATCCAGGTCCTCAGGGGACATAACAAGGTACAAGAAACACCCAACCAAATAAAATACAGTAAATAAAAATATATCCTCAGGGCAAGCTAGGTAACCATCTATGAGAAATGCAAATGAGAGCATCAATAGTACTCCGGCTGAGACCACTACAAGCTCAATGTCGGGGAGCCCATAGCAGCAAGTAATATCACGTAATGGGCCAAGCTCTGATACAGAGACTAAAGCACCTCCAGTAGTAAAGTATATATATATATATATATATAATCAGCATGTAGCCTGTATGTCTCTTCCCACCCAATGTAACCGCACGTCTCATGTCCATAACACGCAAGATCATGACCTCTAACTAGTACAATGAGTCATAATGATATCTCTACATATGCAAGCCTCATATCACGAATCCTGCAAGCCTATACAGAATCACCATGAATTACTCAAGAAAGATTTTGTCACATGAAATAGTGTCAAGTGTTCTATGGTATGATGTACTTGGTAAAGCAGGCACGTAAAAATAGGATCGTAGAATCAACTCTCTAAATGACGTTACACGAATCGACACTCAAATCTTGTTCGGATGTTAAACAATGTCTCACGGTCCTAGGTTGAACAGGTACATCCCAGAAGTATATATATATATATATATATATATATATATATATATATATATATATATATATATATATATATATATATATATATATATAGAGAGAGAGAGAGAGAGAGAGAGAGAAAGAACTCAAGAAAATAATATAACAGGATCTCTGCAAGTTTGGCAATGTACACTTGCATGGGTTCTGAACTCCGTCAGTTGCTACTGTTGTAAGCCCCTGATTTTTCAAAAAATATTAAATTGGGATTTTTCACAATTTTCTGGAATTTTTCTGGGAATTTTCTGTAATTAAAATCAGGGTTTTCAAATATTAAATGATTTTTAATAGATAATAAATGATATTAAAATATTATGAAAATAATATTTTTGGATGTAAAATGGAAAACTGGACTTAGGGTAATTTTTCTGGAATTTATCGGGCCCCGGACCTATTTTTAAATGCCTAAAAACTATTTAATTAATTATTTATTTAATTAACTGATTTATTATTATTATTATTATTATTATTATTATTATTATTATTATTATTATAAAATTCGGCCCAGCCCGCGGCCCGCTGGACCCGGCCCACCGGGCCAGCCCCAGCCCGGCCCAGTACCCGCCCGCAACCCGCACCCCCCCACGACCCGTCTTCCCCGTTCCCTCTCCCCGATTCCTCCGCCGCGCGCCACGCCGGCCGCCGCGTCCTCCGCTCCGCTCCGCCCGGACCACCACCCCACGCCCCGCCTTCTCCGCCACTCCACTGCCCCTCTCGGCCCCGCCTAGCCTCTCAGCCCCCTATTTAACCCCTCTCCCCGAGCCCCGACGACCACCACGAACCTCGCCGCCACCCACCGCCCGGCTCAGCCACCGCCACTGCCCCTCAAACTCCGCCGCCGCCGCTGCAGCCCCGCCGACGGCCCGAGCCTCCTCCTCTTTCTCCCCTCTCCTCTTCTTTCCTCGCTGTAAACCCCCTGAATTTTCAAAATTTTAAAAACTGGATTTTTCACAATTTTCTGGAATTTTCTGGAAATTTTCTGTAATTTAAAAACAGGGTTTTAATTATTCAATAATTTTTAATTGATATTAAACAATATTAAAATATTATGAAAATAATATTTTTGGGTGTAAAATGAAAAACTGGACTTAGGGCAATTTTTCTGGAATTTATCGGGCCCCGGACCTATTTTTAAATGCCTAAAAAGTATTTTAACTATTTATTTATTTAATTATCTATTTATTAATTAAATACTGTTTTATTAAATATTATTATTATTATTATTAATTTTTAAAATAAAATAAAACCTGCCCAGCCCGCGAGCCCGGCCCGGCCCATTCCCCGAATCCGGCCGAGCTCCTTAGCGGGTCGGGTCGGATCCGCGCAACCCGACCCGAACCCGACCCGGCCACCCATCCCTTCCCCCACGTCTGCGCGCGCCCGAGTCCGGCGCCGCACCGCCAGGGCCGCCCGCCCGCATCCTCCGGCCTCCCCTCCACGCGCCCCCGCCCGCGGCCACGACCCCCGCCTTCCTCGCCTCTCCTCCGCCTCGCTCGGGCTCCGCCGCCTATATATATCCCTCACCCCTCCGCTCCGGCCAAACCCTCCACCGCCAGACCCCCGCCGACGCCCTGAGCAGCTCCCCGCCGCCCCAGACCTCGCCGCCGTGCCGCCCCAGCGCCGCCCCGCCGCGGCAGCGCCGCCTGCTGCAGCCCCCGACGGCTCCCGACTCCTCTTCCCCGATCCAGCACCCAGCAGCGGCCGCCCTGCCCACCTCCGGCCGCCGTGCCCGCAGCGCCTCCCCGCGCCGTCAGCGCCGCGCCGCGCTGCCCCCGGCCGGCCTCCCCCAGCCGCCGTCTCGCCGGAGCTCAGCCGCAGAGTCCAAACCTAACCCTAACCCTAATTTCAAGAGTCCCTGTGTCCGACACGAGTCGGACACGTGTCGGACACGGTTCGACCTCGGTTTCCTGGTCCCCTTCAGGTGCGTGTAACTTTTTGCTCGTAGCTCCGTTTTCGATTCCGCAAATTGCGTTGCGAAGCCTGTATGACCCTCTCGGTGTCCGGACAAACCGTTCGGGGCATCGCGTCCTGTGGTGATCGCACACCGCGATCCAAAAACAGGAAAAATCAGGCCCCGATTCACCCCGGAACTGAGTACGTCCCGCCAAACGGGACGACTTGGTCGCACGCGGTCTTCACAGACACGAGCGCCTCGTCGATACGGACGTGTGGGATTTCGCGGAAGCTGATTTGGGTGTGCGTGCACACCGGAATCAACGTGTATCCGCGGACATCGCCCCGTATCCGTCTTTTCTGCAATTCGACCTAACTTTGTGTACACACGTCGGATTGAAACGAAACTTGCGCCATCGGACTCGTAGCGATACGCTGGTCCTGTGGGCCAAGTTTGGTTCGATTCTGAGAACGTTGACGAAATCGCGTGTCGTGGGCCCCACAGGCCCCGCTCGACGGGCGATTTTGTGAACGGCTCATCGGAATTCAATTCTGAAAGTTCCGTTGGGTTCGTATCAGCGTTTCTGACCTGTTGACACTAAGTTTGGTGAATTTGGAGACCTTTGACCCGGACGCGTTTTTCGGTGCAAAGCGGGCCCACCGGTGGACCCCGTTTTGGCCCGAAACTGCCGTTTCTGCCCTTGTCTCCAAATTGGACCCAAGGACAGGCGTTTCTAGCTGATTGATATTTTTTGGATCTGATGGTGATGTTTGTTTCAGCAACCGGAGTACCGCCTGCAATTCCCGCCGAAGTCAGAACTGCAAACCGAGCTGGAACCACAGGCAAGTGTACCTTGCCAAACCCTGCAGCTTGCTAATTATTTTCTGGACTTAATCATGCAATAATGGACAAATAAAGCCTGCCAAATCTCAGTAATTCTTGACATAGTACTTTACTTGATTTCTTGTGAATTAAATATAAACATGTTTTAACTGCTTAACCTATGAGACGTGTGACGTACTTAGTGTCCGATCACAGTCGGGTGCCAACTCCGTACGCGGGGTTGTGTAACGTCACATAGACATGGATATCGAGACCCGATAATTCTCGTACTTGTCCTATCAAGTACACCAGATCCCAGGACACTTGACACTATTTCATGAGACAGAGTCTTCCTGAGACATTCAAGGTGATTCTGTATAGGATGCATGTTATAGGACCTAGACTTTACATTCTTAGACATTGCTACCAGACTTGCTGCATTAGTTATAATCCCGCTGACATGGACATGAGACGTTATGGTCATGGCTTGCGTGATTACATTGGGTGGGGAGAGACACACAGACTACAGGCTGATATTATATATATAACATAGTATATATCATAGCAAAATTCATAGTTATTGCCGCTACCGGCTCCCCGACACAGAGCTTGTAGTGGCTTCAGCCTGAGATCTAGTGCTGCTCTCATATTGCATATCACATAGTTGGATACTTAGTTTACCCTGTTGATTATCTTATTGCTGCACTGATATTCATTTGGCTTGAGTTTTCTGTACCTTGCTATGTCCCCTGAGGACCTGGAATGGATGATGTCCCCAGGTACAGCCGAAGAGAACTACCCAGAAGTGTACGGTACCGGAGCACTCCTCGGAACAGAACCAGGAACAGAGGACGAGATAGTGGCCGAAGACTTCTCTTGAGCGCCGGCTGCAACTACTCAGTATTTACATTTTCCAGCATTTATTTCCTGTCTTTTCTTAATTGTAACAGAATAATTCTCGGATTTGTTTCCCGAGATAACCTTATTTGTTATTGCATATTTATTTCCATTACATTATTTCTGGCAATTAATCTGTCTATTTCTGTGGATGAGATTAGAATTACCTGAGACTTGTACTTATTTCTGCTAGACTACAGCTTAAGCATGCCCTGATGGATCCATTAAATTGGGTTATCCATCGGTGCGTGCTGCTGGCCATTGCTCACGCTTCTCCAGTCCCTCGGCATTTTGGGACTGGGGCGTGACATGGTTTTTGTGGTGGCCCATGCAGGTCTACGACTAAATTGTTCGGTTTCAACTTAGGGACCGAACAGGCCTGCAATAAGATAGGATAAGTTTTTAGGATCTCATCCACTTGCTTGAATCGTTTTTGATCTCTATATCGACTTCAATTAATTTACTTGCATCTTGCCTTGATTCCTGTACGCCTCTTACTGGGTATTTTGGATGCAGGAAAATGGACCCACAAGAATGCAATGAGACTCCCGCCGGAACCCCACAAGCTACAGGTGTCACCTACGACGACGAAGTGACACCAGTCGGAGGAATTCCCACAACTCAACAGAGCCAGCAGGCAGGTCAACCTACCTCCCGATTCCGACGCGATGATATTCCACCTCCGCCGCAGTTCGTTCCACCAACGCCCGTACTCCCACCAGGACAGCCAATTGACGGGCAGCAGATATTTCAAATGATCTACGCGATGATGCAAGCCCAGCAACAAGTCCAACACGAGGCTCAGCGTCGCGAAGCTAACTTCTGGAGGGACAGCATCGTAACTGTATTAGAGCAGGCCAACCTACCAGCTCGACGGCCATCTACAGGCTCTATCACTGACTTCCGCCAACTGAAGCCCCGTACTTTCTCCGGCAAGGAAGAGCCCACAGAAGTTCACGAGTGGCTCACCAACATACGGCATCAACTTGAAGCAGCTGAGCTTCCACGGGAACGCTGGATGACTGCTGTCCGAATGCAGTTGACAGGCAACGCGCACCACTGGTGGTTGTCTGAGGAGACGCGACTCGGACCAGACCGAGTCACTTGGGAGGAGTTCTCCAGACTCTTCCAAGAGATGTACATTCCGGCTATCGCACGATCCGAACTGCGGGACAAATTCAACCGTCTCACTCAGGACTCTATGACAGTGGAAGAGTACAACGCGGAATTTATTCGTCTGAGCCGCTTCGCCCCAACCCTGATCCCGACGGAGGAAGAGAAGGCCGAGAAATTCTTCGACGGACTGAACATTGAGCTGCAGAAACTCATCGGATCCGTCGCACCTACCTCATACTCGGACGTTCTCGCTGCAGCCCGACGCATGGAACGCGTCACCATGAGAGAGTCTCGCCTCAAGCGGCCAATCACCTCAGCACCAGACAGAACATCGCCAGGAGAATCTGCAAAGAGATCTCACACGAACCAGCCACCCAGGGCAGCTTCGCAGACCCTTCCTACCTGTCACTACTGCGGCAAGATAGGCCATGTCGAGAAGGACTGCAGACGCAAGTTAGGGTTATGCTTGATTTGCGGGACCAATCAACACATAGCCAAGGACTGTCCCCAGCATCGAGATGGAGCACCAAGGGCAAACCAACCAGCTTTGCCAGCACCGAGGCCACCTCTGGCACCTCAGGCGACACTGTTCCAGCAAGCCCAACAGCAGCAGAGGAATCTACCTCAAGGACGAGGACAAGCTTATACGCTGACTGTGCAGAACGCTGATGCGAGTAAGTGATTTATAGTTTTCCGTTCTAGTCTGGTTGTAGTTCGTGCCGTTGGTCCGTGACCTCAGCCCCAACCTAGTAATTTGCAACTTGTTAATAATAACCTGGTTTTCATAAAAGTTATAGTTTTAACTAGATTTTCCTGGAAAGTGTAAACTTTCGATTTTTAGGGAAACGATATTTCCCTGAAGCCTCTTGTGATGTGTTTTCAAACGATGCTTGCGACCGCGTCATCTCTGTTGACCGGTTAATCTTTGATTGCGAGGACGCAATCTTCTTAAGGGGGGTAGATTGTAAACCCCCTGAATTTTCAAAATTTTAAAAACTGGATTTTTCACAATTTTCTGAAATTTTCTGGAAATTTTCTGTAATTTAAAAACAGGGTTTTAATTATTCAATGATTTTTAATTGATATTAAACAATATTAAAATATTATGAAAATAATATTTTTGGGTGTAAAATGAAAAACTGGACTTAGGGCAATTTTTCTGGAATTTATCGGGCCCCGGACCTATTTTTAAATGCCTAAAAAGTATTTTAACTATTTATTTATTTAATTATCTATTTATTAATTAAATACTGTTTTATTAAATATTATTATTATTATTATTAATTTTTAAAATAAAATAAAACCGGCCCAGCCCGCGAGCCCGGCCCGGCCCATTCCCCGAATCCGGCCGAGCTCCTTAGCGGGTCGGGTCGGATCCGCGCAACCCGACCCGAACCCGACCCGGCCACCCATCCCTTCCCCCACGTCTGCGCGCGCCCGAGTCCGGCGCCGCACCGCCCGGGCCGCCCGCCCGCATCCTCCGGCCTCCCCTCCACGCGCCCCCGCCCCCGGCCACGACCCCCGCCTTCCTCGCCTCTCCTCCGCCTCGCTCGGGCTCCGCCGCCTATATATATCCCTCACCCCTCCGCTCCGGCCAAACCCTCCACCGCCAGACCCCCGCCGACGCCCTGAGCAGCTCCCCGCCGCCCCAGACCTCGCCGCCGTGCCGCCCCAGCGCCGCCCCGCCGCGGCAGCGCCGCCTGCTGCAGCCCCCGACGGCTCCCGACTCCTCTTCCCCGATCCAGCACCCAGCAGCGGCCGCCCTGCCCACCTCCGGCCGCCGTGCCCGCAGCGCCTCCCCGCGCCGTCAGCGCCGCGCCGCGCTGCCCCCGGCCGGCCTCCCCCAGCCGCCGTCTCGCCGGAGCTCAGCCGCAGAGTCCAAACCTAACCCTAACCCTAATTTCAAGAGTCCCTGTGTCCGACACGAGTCGGACACGTGTCGGACACGGTTCGACCTCGGTTTCCGGGTCCCCTTCAGGTGCGTGTAACTTTTTGCTCGTAGCTCCGTTTTCGATTCCGCAAATTGCGTTGCGAAGCCTGTATGACCCTCTCGGTGTCCGGACAAACCGTTCGGGGCATCGCGTCCTGTGGTGATCGCACACTGCGATCCAAAAACAGGAAAAATCAGGCCCCGATTCACCCCGGAACTGAGTACGTCCCGCCAAACGGGACGACTTGGTCGCGCGCGGTCTTCACAGACACGAGCGCCTCGTCGATACGGATGTGTGGGATTTCGCGGAAGCTGATTTGGGTGTGCGTGCACACCGGAATCAACGTGTATCCGCGGACATCGCCCCGTATCCGTCTTTTCTGCAATTCGACCTAACTTTGTGTACACACGTCGGATTGAAACGAAACTTGCGCCATCGGACTCGTAGCGATACGCTGGTCCTGTGGGCCAAGTTTGGTTCGATTCTGAGAACGTTGACGAAATCGCGTGTCGTGGGCCCCACAGGCCCCGCTCGACGGGCGATTTTGTGAACGGCTCATCGGAATTCAATTCTGAAAGTTCCGTTGGGTTCGTATCAGCGTTTCTGACCTGTTGACACTAAGTTTGGTGAATTTGGAGACCTTTGACCCGGACGCATTTTTCGGTGCAAAGCGGGCCCACCGGTGGACCCCGTTTTGGCCCGAAACTGTCGTTTCTGCCCTTGTCTCCAAATTGGACCCAAGGACAGGCGTTTCTAGCTGATTGATATTTTCTGGATCTGATGGTGATGTTTGTTTCAGCAACCGGAGTACCGCCTGCAATTCCCGCCGAAGTCAGAACTGCAAACCGAGCTGGAACCACAGGCAAGTGTACCTTGCCAAACCCTGCAGCTTGCTAATTATTTTCTGGACTTAATCATGCAATAATGGACAAATAAAGCCTGCCAAATCTCAGTAATTCTTGACATAGTACTTTACTTGATTTCTTGTGAATTAAATATAAACATGTTTTAACTGCTTAACCTATGAGACGTGTGACGTACTTAGTGTCCGATCACAGTCGGGTGCCAACTCCGTACGCGGGGTTGTGTAACGTCACATAGACATGGATATCGAGACCCGATAATTCTCGTACTTGTCCTATCAAGTACACCAGATCCCAGGACACTTGACACTATTTCATGAGACAGAGTCTTCCTGAGACATTCAAGGTGATTCTGTATAGGATGCATGTTATAGGACCTAGACTTTACATTCTTAGACATTGCTACCAGACTTGCTGCATTAGTTATAATCCCGCTGACATGGACATGAGACGTTATGGTCATGGCTTGCGTGATTACATTGGGTGGGGAGAGACACACAGACTACAGGCTGATATTATATATATAACATAGTATATATCATAGCAAAATTCATAGTTATTGCCGCTACCGGCTCCCCGACACAGAGCTTGTAGTGGCTTCAGCCTGAGATCTAGTGCTGCTCTCATATTGCATATCACATAGTTGGATACTTAGTTTACCCTGTTGATTATCTTATTGCTGCACTGATATTCATTTGGCTTGAGTTTTCTGTACCTTGCTATGTCCCCTGAGGACCTGGAATGGATGATGTCCCCAGGTACAGCCGAAGAGAACTACCCAGAAGTGTACGGTACCGGAGCACTCCTCGGAACAGAACCAGGAACAGAGGACGAGATAGTGGCCGAAGACTTCTCTTGAGCGCCGGCTGCAACTACTCAGTATTTACATTTTCCAGCATTTATTTCCTGTCTTTTCTTAATTGTAACAGAATAATTCTCGGATTTGTTTCCCGAGATAACCTTATTTGTTATTGCATATTTATTTCCATTACATTATTTCTGGCAATTAATCTGTCTATTTCTGTGGATGAGATTAGAATTACCTGAGACTTGTACTTATTTCTGCTAGACTACAGCTTAAGCATGCCCTGATGGATCCATTAAATTGGGTTATCCATCGGTGCGTGCTGCTGGCCATTGCTCACGCTTCTCCAGTCCCTCGGCATTTTGGGACTGGGGCGTGACATGGTTTTTGTGGTGGCCCATGCAGGTCTACGACTAAATTGTTCGGTTTCAACTTAGGGACCGAACAGGCCTGCAATAAGATAGGATAAGTTTTTAGGATCTCATCCACTTGCTTGAATCGTTTTTGATCTCTATATCGACTTCAATTAATTTACTTGCATCTTGCCTTGATTCCTGTACGCCTCTTACTGGGTATTTTGGATGCAGGAAAATGGACCCACAAGAATGCAATGAGACTCCCGCCGGAACCCCACAAGCTACAGGTGTCACCTACGACGACGAAGTGACACCAGTCGGAGGAATTCCCACAACTCAACAGAGCCAGCAGGCAGGTCAACCTACCTCCCGATTCCGACGCGATGATATTCCACCTCCGCCGCAGTTCGTTCCACCAACGCCTGTACTCCCACCAGGACAGCCAATTGACGGGCAGCAGATATTTCAAATGATCTACGCGATGATGCAAGCCCAGCAACAAGTCCAACACGAGGCTCAGCGTCGCGAAGCTAACTTCTGGAGGGACAGCATCGTAACTGTATTGGAGCAGGCCAACCTACCAGCTCGACGGCCATCTACAGGCTCTATCACTGACTTCCGCCAACTGAAGCCCCGTACTTTCTCCGGCAAGGAAGAGCCCACAGAAGTTCACGAGTGGCTCACCAACATACGGCATCAACTTGAAGCAGCTGAGCTTCCACGGGAACGCTGGATGACTGCTGTCCGAATGCAGTTGACAGGGAACGCTGGATGACTGCTGTCCTTGCTCTACTAGCATCATTGGATGATTACACGTAGTGTTAGAACACTGGATTTTCATGTCTTGAATACTGGAGTTCATGTCTTGTTTTTCGTGTCGGGTGGGAGAATACTAAGGAGGCATGGAGTTTACCCTTTCCCCTGTATTGTCTAATAGCTGTTGGTACACGACTGTCCATCAGCCGGATCTCGATTATATTGTCTAATAGCCGTTTATGACGGCCGGATTAGCCTTATAAACCCCTGCATGCCAACTATGTATTCTAAAAACAAACACAAGTTCACACAGATAGTTCTGGTCATGTTATATTTCTTGCTGGCTATTGTAGTTTCATTTCCTGTTTCATTTATTTCTGTTTCTCATATTCCTGTTTACAGTAAACTCTGAGATGATGATGTTCTGTTATGCAGTTTCTTAACTTGATATTCAATATTTAATTGTCATAAAATATTTAGTTTAACCTTGTTGTGCACTGTGTACTTTGCTCCTTTCCTGACTGGATCTGTTAATTTAGGCGATGATGAGGATCTTGCCCCTACTTATTATGGTCCCTATGAGGGGACTGATATTACCTATGAGGAGCCAGAACCCACCCAGGAGACCCCTGCTGCAGAGTAGCTAGTAGTAGCTATCTTTCTTTATATTCTTATCTCATTTATCGGGTTTGTCCCCGACTTCAATATTGAAATCCTGTATTAAAACATTTGAATCTGCTGTCACATTTATTTTCAGTTGAAATCTTAAAGTTTCATTCTCATTATTATCTTGCCTATGTTTTTTGTGAATGAGCTAGTTAGCAAATAATGGATGGACCTAGACAACGTACTACCGCCGACTCTGCGGCGTAGGCTGGACGTACCCACGCACTCGTGCCCGAACTTCCGGGTGCGGGTCGTGACACATTTTTATGGTGGCCCATGCAGGTCCTATCCTAAAATAGGGTAATACCCTAGGACAGGGTATGGAATAAGATTGAAGATTCTATGAAAAGCTCATTCACAGTATAGCGTCCTTATTTCAATTCTTGATATCATTGCTGCTCAATTATTCCTATCGCCTTTGATTTCCAAGTATTCTATTCTGATCTCCTTATCCCTTCATCTTTCAGAATGGTCCAGACAAGGAACACAGTAGGAGGCACATCAGAACCAGCTGAGCAGAATGTGCCCGAGACTCTTGCACTCCCGCCGCCTCCATCTGTTCCGGCAGTTACTCTGGATGGGGCACAGCTACTCGGAGTGTTCCAGGGACTAGTGGAATCCCAGAAAGAACAGACTGCACTTTTGTGGACCAGCCTCTCAGAAGCTATTAAGTCCCAGGAGTCGCCACTCAAGAGGCCAGGAAGTGCCAAGGACTTTAAGAACCTTAGACCCCTGGAATTCTATGGAACTGAAGGCATTCTCTATGCCGATGAATGGATAGAGAACGTAGAGCGACTCCTGAAGACTGCTCGGGTCCCTGATGATCTCAAAGTGGAGTCCGCAAGCCTGCAACTGTTCGATATAGCTCGGACCTGGTTCAGAGATGAACCCCAACTATCTGCTCCTGACCTCACCTGGGAGGACTTCAAGAGACTGTTCAAGGAAAAATTCTACCCCGAAGTGGCTCGGGAAGCTCTCGAAAGTCAATTCGAGAGACTGAAACAAGGTAACCTATCTGTAGATGAGTATACTGCTGAATTTAGCAGGTTAAGCCACTTTGCGGAGTACATGGTTCGTACCCCGGAGGACAGAGCCCGTAGATTCAAGAAGGGGCTATCTCCGGATATTCGCCTTGCTGTCACCACCAGCCGAGCTCGTACCTACGAGGAAATCTTGAGCGTGGCACAAGGCGTTGAGAGAGACATGGGGCATAAGCTAAAGCGAGAAAGAGATACCCGAAATGCGGGACCCAACAAACGCCCTTTTCAACAACAACAGCAGAGGGCCCCGCAACAAGCTCAGCGTCCTCTCCCTCGAGCTCCAGCACCCCAACACCAGGCCCAGGGACAGAACCAACAAGCTGCTGCTTGTAACTATTGTCATAGACCAGGCCATACTTGGCAAGTTTGCAGAAAGAGGCTAGGTGTTTGTCTACTTTGTGGCTCAGCAGCACATCAAGTGAGGGACTGTCCCGCTGCTCAAGGACGCGGACAGGCTTACGTAATGACCGTGGAGAACGCGCAAACTCTGGAAGCAGCTAATGCGCGTAAGTGATTCGTAGATATCTTTTCTAGTATTGTTTTCGTGCCTATTGGTTCGTGACCTCAGCCCCAACCTAGTAATTTTGAACTTGCTAAATAACCTAGTATGTTTTTAAATTGATAACTGTATAGATTCTTTAGACTTTTGCTTTTGTGCTTATTTTGTGTTATTCTGTGGACTTCAATAATTTGCACCTCCTTTTCATCATCATCTAGCGCACTTAATTTTGCTGAACTTGACTTATGCTGCTATTTTATAGCCTAGTTTTGCAAGCTTACCCTTTATCGGGCTTGTTCATGACACATGTATTATTGAGGCCTGATCAACCCCACTAATACAAGTGTCTACTCAGAATCAGTGTACTACGGTCTGATCAACCTTAGTGCATTTTGATTCGCACTTCGCATGACTACTTATGTGGATTGGGGTATAGTCGACTAGCCTACTTGTCCCTAAATACGTCCGAGCATATCGTATCAGCATTACCAGAATAGAATCTCGATCCTTAACCGCCTGACAATTTCCATTAGAATTCCTGAAAAAAATGCCTTGATCCCTATACCTCTGTTCTACCACCTCGCCCTTAAACTCTTTATTATTGATCCTCGTCTTTCCTCATTTCGGAAAGACAAAAACCTGTGGTTGGTATAAGTTGATTTGTAGTGCTAGACATACCCCTCAGACCGGTCGAATTGATGATAACCCTTCATGACTAAGACAAGACCCTAGTTGCTGTGTTTTATGTTGCAGGCTTAAGATTCAATACCCTGATTTATTAAGTTGAGACCTAGTCTCACTAGTTGTACAGCCTTAGAGGATATGGGTAAAATTCTAAGTTGGGTAGCGACCGCAATGTCCACCTGAGAGAAACCCGCTGGACTGTAATCAAGTAAGTTTGGACAGAGAGAACCCTACCATAATTTGAATTTCGAGGACGAAATTTTTATAAATTGGGTAGATTGTAAGCCCCTGATTTTTCAAAAAATATTAAATTGGGATTTTTCACAAATTTCTAGAATTTTTCTGGAAATTTTCTGTAATTAAAATCAGGGTTTTCAAATATTAAATAATTTTTAATAGATAATAAATGATATTAAAATATTATGAAAATAATATTTTTGGGTGTAAAATGGAAAACTGGACTTAGGGTAATTTTTCTGGAATTTATCGGACCCCGGACCTATTTTTAAATGCCTAAAAACTATTTAATTAATTATTTATTTAATTAACTGATTTATTATTATTATTATTATTATTATTATTATTATTATTATTATTATAAAATTCGGCCCAGCCCGCGGCCCGATGGACCCGGCCCACCGGGCCAGCCCCAGCCCGGCCCAGTACCCGCCCTAGCGGGTCGGGTCGGATCCGCCAGACCCGACCCGCCCGCAACCCGCACCCCCCCACGACCCGTCTTCCCCGTTCCCTCTCCCCGATTCCTCCGCCACCCGCCGCGCCGGCCGCCGCATCCTCCGCTCCGCTCCGCCCGGACCACCACCCCACGCCCCGCCTTCTCCGCCACTCCACTGCCCCTCTCGGCCCCCCCTAGCCTCTCAGCCCCCTATTTAACCCCTCTCCCCGAGCCCCGACGACCACCACGAACCTCGCCGCCACCCACCGCCCGGTTCAGCCACCGCCACTGCCCCTCAAACTCCGCCGCCGCCGCTGCAGCCCAGCCGACGGCCCGAGCCTCCTCCTCTTTCTCCCCTCTCCTCTTCTTTCCTCGCCCCGACTCCGGTCAGCCCGCCTCCGGCCGCCCTCCGCTCCGACGACGTCCAGAACCCCGACCCCGAGCCGCCCAGCCCCCGGCCGGCCTCCCCCAGCAGCGGCGCCGCCCTCCTCCGGCCGGACCGCCGCCTGCAGCTCCGAAAACCCTAACCCTAGCCCTAATTTGGATTTCGTGTCGGACACGACACGGACACGTCTCGACCCTGATTTTCGGGTCCCCTTCAGGTGCGTGTAACTTTCACCTCGTAGCTCCGTTTTCAATTCCGTAAATTACGTTGTGAAGCCTGTATGACCCTCTCGGTGTCCGGACAAACTGTTCGGGGCATCGCGTCCTGTGGTGATCGCACACCGCGATCCAAAAACAGGAAAAACCAGACCCTGTTTGACCCCGGAACTGAGTCCGCCCCGCCAAACGGGACGACTTGGTCGCGTGCGGTCTTCACAGATACGTACGCATCGTCGATACGGACGTGTGAGTTTTCGTGGAAGCTGATTCGGGTGTGCGTGCACACCGGAATCAACGCGTATCCGCGGACATCGCCCCGTATCCGACTTTTCGACAATTCGCCCTAACTTCTTGTACACTCGTCAGATCGAGACGAAACTTGCGCCATCGGACTCGTAGCGATACGCTGGTCCTGTGGGTCAAGTTTGGTTCGATTCTGAGAACGTTGACGAAATCGCGTGTCGTGGGCCCCACAGGTCCCGTTCGACGGGCGATTTTGTGTTCGGCTCATCGGAATCCAAATCTGGAAGTTCCGTTGGGTTCATATCAGCGTTCCTGACCTGTTGACACTAAGTTTGGTGAATTTGGAGACTTTTGATCCGGACACATTTTTCGGTGCAAAGCGGGCCCAACGGCGGACCCCGTTTTGACCCGAAACTGACGTTTTTGCCCTTGTCTTCAAATTGGACCCAAGGACAGGCGTTTCTAGCTATTTGATATCTTCTGAGCGTGATGGTAATGTCTATTTCAGCATTTGGACTCATCTCTGGATTTTTCCCCAAAGAACTAAATTAATCAGATCCAAACAACAGGCAAGTACCTGCACTTCAAGTTTATTCTTTATATTGTGATAATTAATTCCTTGCTCTACTAGCATCATTGGATGATTACACATAGTGTTAGAACACTGGATTTTCATGTCTTGAATACTGGAGTTCATGTCTTGTTTTTCGTGTCGGGTGGAAGAATACTAAGGAGGCATGGAGTTTACCCTTTCCCCTGTATTGTCTAATAGCTGTTGGTACACGACTGTCCATCAGCCGGATCTCGATTATATTGTCTAATAGCCGTTTATGACGGCCGGATTAGCCTTATAAACCCCTGCATGCCAACTATGTATTCTAAAAACAAACACAAGTTCACACAGATAGTTCTGGTCATGTTATATTTCTTGCTGGCTATTGTAGTTTCATTTCCTGTTTCATTTATTTCTGTTTCTCATATTCCTGTTTACAGTAAACTCTGAGATGATGATGTTCTGTTATGCAGTTTCTTAACTTGATATTCAATATTTAATTGTCATAAAATATTTAGTTTAACCTTGTTGTGCACTGTGTACTTTGCTCCTTTCCTGACTGGATCTGTTGATTTAGGCGATGATGAGGATCTTGCCCCTAGTTATTATGGTCCCTATGAGGGGACTGATGTTACCTATGAGGAGCCAGAACCCACCCAGGAGACCCCTGCTGCAGAGTAGCTAGTAGTAGCTATCTTTCTTTATATTCTTATCTCATTTATCGGGTTTGTCCCCGACTTCAATATTGAAATCCTGTATTAAAACATTTGAATCTGCTGTCACATTTATTTTCAGTTGAAATCTTAAAGTTTCATTCTCATTATTATCTTGCCTATGTTTTTTGTGAATGAGCTAGTTAGCAAATAATACCATAGCCCTAATTCATTAATAGCTTCTAGTGCACTGAACTGGGAAAGAGAATGAAAGATGGACTGGTTGCAAGGCCTAAGCTAAAGGCAGAATCAAAGTCAGGAAAGGGATGGACCTAGACAGCGTACTACCGCCGACTCTGCGGCGTAGGCTGGACGTACCCACGCACTCGTGCCCGAACTTCCGGGTGCGGGTCGTGACAACTGTAAAAGTAAAATCTCTAAGTATGCCTCCGGATGCTAAAATAAATATCACCATTGCTCTCAGAATACTTGAAATAACTATGATTGACTATCCATAAGTCAAATTTGGACACAGGGGCAAAATTGACAGTTTTTGGTCAACTTCGCATCGAAAAACGTTCCAGAGATAAAGTTCTTCAAATTTGTCAAACTTAGTGTCTACGAGTCCAGAACGATGATATAAACTCAACGAAACGTCCAAAATTAGATTCCGATGAGCCGATCACGAAATCATCCGTCAAGTGGAACCGTGGGGTCCGCGAAACTGTGTTTCGTCAACGTTCTCAGAATCGAACCAAACTTGAGTCACATGACCAGCGTAAAGTTTTGAATCTTATGGCGTAAGTTTTGTTGCGAAACGACAAGCACACACGAAACTATGACGAGTGTCAGAACAGCCCGATACGGTATTTTTATACGGATACGCGTTGATTCCGATGTGCACGCACATTCAACTCAAGTTCCGCGAAATCCCACACGTCCACGTTGACGATACGCGCCTTTCGGTGTAATTCGCACACGACGAAGTCGCCTCGTTTAACGGGACGTACCCCGTATCGGAAAAATTTTGGTTTAGAAAATCAAGTTTTTGACAGATTTCGACAGCAAATAAATCACAGCACACATCGAATTAAAAGAAAGTGTTTAAAGAGATTAAAACTAGGTTATGTTATCTAAATTACTGTTCAAGCAAAATTTAACGGTCGTCCTCGTGCGGCGGCGCGAACCGAATCTCGTCCACCAGCTCCTCGTCGGTGTCCTCGTGCTTCCGCTTCAGAATTGCCTCCATGATCATCGGGGTGGGGGCGAGCCCCTCAACAACGACGAAGGAGGAGGCGGCGTTCCATTCGTGGAGGTGGGGGTGGGGGCGAGCCCCTCAACGACGACGAGCTCTCCTCCCTCAGCCTCTCTGCCTCCTCCTCCTTCAGATCCACCACCACCACCTCCTCCTCCTCGGCCTCCACCCTGAAGTCGTTCTCCTCCCCCCCCCCCCCCCGCCTCCTACCCTCCGCCTTCCTCCCCTCCATCCCGAAGTCGTTATCCTCCCCTCCGCCTCCTCCTTCGTCGATCAGTTCCTCTCTCCTCCCTCAACTTACGTCCTTTTTTAGGACGTGAAACCTAACTTACGCCCATATTTAGGGCGTAAGTTCACTAATTGACGAAAAAATTAAAAAAAATATTCACAACAAACTTACGCCCTTTTTTGGCGTAAATAAAACTTACGTCCTAAATTTGGACGATATTATGCTATTTCTTTAAAAAAATCAACTTTATGCTTTTTACGGAATAAACTTAAAATTTTATGCTTTTTATGTAATTTTCTGAAGAAAAAATAGGGAGGAAAGTGATTCTCCCCACCCAAGCAAGGAATTACTTTCCTACCAAAGGAAATTCATTTTTCCTTTAAATTTTCTTGACCTCTCCAAACACTAGAAAGTCAAATGAATATGAGTTATAATTTTTCCAAAGGAAGAAAAAGAACAAGTAATTGGTTTCCTTTCCTTTCCGCGAACTAAAAGAGGCCCCTGGGTTGTACTTCTGAGGATGGTTAGACTTCTAATCCTATGTTGAGATGTGGATATGGATGTTTTATTAGTCTATTTTCTGATTATGTATCTGCATATATTATTTTTAACTGTTATTGAGTTGGATAGTATATTGTGACATTATATGTTTGAAATTTATATTTGGTGGATAGATACATATATTGAGGTATAGACAATATACTATTATCAATACCACGACACATACTGGACGTATACTCACGTATTCATGTCCGATTATTCGAAAATATAATTTAATTATACGAAGAAGAAGAAGAAAAAATGTAATCCACGTTTGTGGATAGTCTTTACTAAAACAGGATGAGTGAGAGTAGATAGAAGATTAATCCAGACATGGAAGACATATATAATTACACAATTTTGAACATCACATTATTGTTATTACTCGTTACATATGAAATATGAGATCTCACTCTCGCTCACACTCTCGCCCACAAACCATAAGCACATATTGTCTATCCTACCAAAACCTAGCTAGCTCAGGTATTGTAATAGTACGTAGCAATGTGAAAAAAAAAAGGGTTTAGTAGCAGCAAATATATATATAGATGATCGATACTACATGGATGCACTTAGATCCTTCGGCGCCGGTGCTTAAGCAGGTGCGGCGACACGATCGACAGCAGCCCGCCGAGCGGCGGCCGCATCTTCGACCTGTACACCATCTCGTCGTAAGGCCTCGTGTAGAACCTCGAGTACATCATCTTGAACGACTCCCTCGACCTGCTGCTACTACTACTCTCCTTCTCCCTCTTTCCGAAGCTAAACGGAGACTGCAGAAACGACGGCATTGGCGTCCCCGGCTGCTTATTGCTACACTGCGTCGTGCGCCCCCGTGTCGGTGTCACCGTCGACCTCGAGGCCGGGGACGCGAACGAGAAGGACCGCGCCTTGGCGCCGCCGGCCACGATCGAAGGGGAGGGGGAGGAGGAGGAGGAGCTGGGGACCGCCGCGGAGGCCTGTGCTCTCGGTGCGGGGGCCACCGAGCTTAAGTACCACGGCTTGAGGGAGTCGAGGTGGGAGACCGTGAAGGCGAAGCGGGACGAGGCGGAACCCCCGGTGGCGGCGCCGCCTTTGGATTTGGTTATGACCGGAGACGCCTCGAGACGTAGGGACCCTGTCCGGTGCGGGTAGGAGGACAGCATGTTGCTCTCGGCATGATCGTCCCTCCGGGACTCGTCATTGACGGAGAGGGAGGATACAATCGTCGTCGCCGTCCATTGATCGACGAATGGACGTGATCCCTGCAACAAATTAATAATTTATAATTAAAACAAACTCCAGAAAATATATAACCATTAACGCAAGTTAATTAGGAGTGATATAATATAGTCGTTCTAGTCTAGTGGTAATGTGGGAGGCATTCCTTAGACTGAATATGGAGTCCACCTCCAAATTTTTTCTTTTCTTTTTTTTTTATGATTTTTTTTTCATTTGTTTTGTAGAAATTAGTCTGCATCCAGTCTATTCTGACCCATTCTAGTCCATTACAATATACATTCCCGAATTCGGAAAAATGTAAAAAAGAAAATTCAATTGACAACTGTTATTGTAAACCGGTTGTAAAATTTTCGGTTCTAATAATATAATATAATCCGCATTTGTTAGTAAAAGGGACAAGCTTAATTTTGAAGCGATCTCCAACAATAAAAATTACTTGTGACTGTTCATAATTTGTATTTTTTTTCTTCGATATTTAGGAGTAAATTATTATTTTAGTTCACGAAGAAAAATAATAATAATAGAGAGCTGCTTATTATACTTACTTTCCAAAGACATGAAAAAATTGACGGTGGATCTACTACGAACGACTTGTGAAGTCTTCCCGGATAGTATTCTGAAATAACCTTGAGAGTCATCATGTAAATATTCAGAAACGCAGGCGCTGATCTGAAAGAACCTGCATATTTGGTTTTAGTTATTAAAAATGAAAAAAATGTTTATTTATCATTACAATTCAGACCCTCGTCTACTATAAAATTAAAAAGTAATCTGATGGGACCATAAGAGAATCTCTAGTACTCAAATCGGCGTTATACCGTTCAAGAGTTAAATGAAAGTCTGTTGCAGTCACTGATGTCAACTTTGACTGTCGATTGTTTTATTTTACAAACAAAATCTTACTTGCGTGGTAGAGGAGAACGAACTGGTCCACAAACTTTGACATGGTTGAAATGGCCACTTCCAGCGTGAACACCAGAAAACGCAAATATCTATAAAATACAGAGGGTCTATATGTAAAAACAAAAGAAAGCGAAAAGACCAAAAAGTGGTGTGTGAAATCCTATGCAAAAAAATAAATTAAAAAATAAAAGGATAAAAGAAAAGCTAAAGTTAAACTCACGATTTTTGAGTGTGGAATTTCAAATAGTCTTGCTTTATCCTAAAAACCTGCAAACAACAAATATTATATTACAAAAGAAAAAGGAAAAAGAGTACCTATTATTACTATCATTATTTATAAAATGTAGATTTTTCTGCATATATTACCAGCACGGGCCTGGCATCGTCGTCGTAGCCTGCAACATAGGCTAGCCCCTCGGCGAGCTCCGACGAGAACTCGTCCGCTATCAGGTGGTCTAAAAATAAATTTACATCAAAATAATAATAAAAATTAGGAAAAAAATAAAGTTAAATTAATTAATACATATAATAGAGATTAATTTGATATATGTATGCACCAGTTCGAATGGCATCTCGCCAAGAAAGCACCGCTCGGAGATGCTTGGCCGCTTTCTTGACATTGTCGCCTCTGGCTTTCAAGAAGCGGTCGACGCAAGAATCGTTGCAGTATTTTTCCTGAAGAAGCGCATGAACAATTAAATATTGTTATATAATGTGAGAAACGTTAAGGAGGAATTAGTTGAGTTGTGGAAGTGTAATAATTAATTAATTTACAAGATGAGAAGACCTGGTTGATGGTGAGGGGAGACTGTTTCTTCAAGATCTCGAGCACGGCGTCGATCCTGTCTGTGTCCAGTTGATCCATTGATCAAGAACCCTAGCTAGCTTGACTAAGAACAACTTCTATGTCTCCATGGAGAGAGAGAGAGAGAGAGAGAGAGAGAGAATGGAGAATGGAGAGAGAGAAGAAGTGGAGATGGTATTTATAGCAAAGTGATTGGGGACAGAATCCGTTACGTGACTGGCTTAACGGAGAATATTATTATTTATTTTTCTTTTTCCTTTTCCTTTTTCTTTTCCTTTCTAACTTAACGGTTGTTTCTGATGGGGCCCGGGTTTTTTTCTTTATTTTGAATGAGTACTTCTTTCTTTCTTTTTTCAATTTTAACCTGTCTTTCAAAAAATTAGGTAATGTCATCTCTCATTATATGACATCTGACATGACAGTTTATATAACAATTGACGTGACAGTTTTTAATGCCAAAAATTAATTATCGAAAATTTTGAAGGTTAATATTAATGTTAATGTTAATTTAATTTTAAAGTTAATATTAATTTTTATATTAATATTAATTTTAATTTTAAGGATTATTTACACTAACTATTCCTATATTTTTAATTTATAACACGGGATACTCCTTCTTTTAAAAAGGTTACACAAACTATCCCTATTTTTATGTTTATTACACGGGGTATCCTTATTTTAAAATAAAAATAAAAAGTTATAACACTAACTTATCTTATTTTAAAAAAAAAATTTAAGGAAGGGGTGGTTAGTGTAATTTGTTCAAAAGCAGGGTAGTCCGTATTATAAACCAAAAATATAGGTATAGTTTATGTAAATAATTATAATTTTAATGTTAAAATTTGTCATGTCATCTACCATGTCAGCTACCACATAATCAAAGATGACATCACCCAAAATATTTGGATGAGAAATAGTATTTTTGTTTTTTGTTTTTTTTGGTGATGTGGAGTGTAAGTATTGGAATTTTGCAGGGGGGATATGGGAAATGTGGTCGGTTGATGAGCAAGGAAAGAGCGAATGAGAGCCGAGAATGAGAGGAAAGAATGTGGGCTACATTGGGGGTAGGCTAACATAATAGGGTTATTAAAGAAAATTGACCTATGCTTAGCCCCAAATCTACCTCTTATCCGCTTTTGTGTTTGGTTGTCTGGAAAATTTGGCTAAAGTGTGTGTAGGGGAAGCTGCAGTGCATGCTAATCACCAATTAACTTAACTAATAATTAACCAAAAAGTAATTAATATTTAGTTAATATTGTTAATATGAAAAAAATTATTCTTAATTAAAGTTAGTTGTTAGTATATTAAAGTATAATTATATTTTTTACTTAGATTTGGACTTATATTGTTTGAGCACGAATACAACACATCACTATAAATAATGACATGATGGACATGACGTATGTATTTGGTGTCTATGAAGTGTCACATACGTATTTGTTTAATTTTTTATACGTGTCCGACACGATAAGATCAAAAAGTTTGGATGTGTTCCGTATAATTTAGATTTGGACTGAATTTATTTAAATTATCTAAATATTAGTAATTAATTAATAAATAATATAGTTAATTAATTTTAAGATAATTTATTTAATTTTATTGTATAGTTAGAATAATTAATTAGTTAACATAACTTTATTATTATAATATACTCTCTTGTTTGTTTTTTCACGTTTTATTATTATTAAAAAAGAAAATCAACCTCTATTTTGATCGAATTATTTTGTGACAGGAAATATTTTTTTACCGACTGCACTTGTATTTGACTATGGACTACACTTTCGATCCGCGGTCCACGCGACGTGTTTTTATTGGCATGTCACAAATACACGGATTCACGCAAATACAAGAGGACTAATAGAATTTGGACACGTGGTCCGTGGTTGCATCCCGCGGACATAGAACACCAGCAAAATATCATTTCCGATTTGACTATGTAGCTAGTGCATATTGTACTGTAGTGGTTGCAAGTCAAAGAGATACTTGAACTTTTCTGACTTCTTTGTTATTGTAGTACAATGGTATGATGTCATCACCTACAAATTTCAATAATGCTAAATTTACTACCAAATGCTTACAACCCTCCGCTCCGCTATATAGGCTACTCCTCCGTTCCATCTTTCCTTCAACGAAAGACCGTCATTTAAAATTCTGATCATATGACGACCATTCGGACAGCTATCGGATTCTACCTCTCTTTCTTTTTTCAATAGACGATCGTCACGTGGATGCTACGTGAGCCACCATCTGACGATTGTAAGAGAGTTGTAGGCATTTGATTGTAATCCTAGCATATAGTCCTACAAATTTAGTCCACAAATATTATAATTTTTCTTCCGATCGTTACGAGTGCATATCAACTGATTTTTGTGCCGTGCACACGACCTTTAGCTAGCATTTTGGTACGATACATGTGATTTAATTGACATTTTCAAGTTAGATCTCGTTTGTTTCTCCAAAGGAGACCAATTTCTTTGTTTTTCAATGGGACAAAAAAATAATAATTAGAATTCATGGAAGATTTTCTTTTGTGTTTGGTAAAGCGGAAAAAAAAATTCTTTTGGTACTTGTTTGGTGCAATAAAAAAAAAAAAAAATATATATATATATATATATATATATATATATATATATATATATATATATATATATATATATACTGGAGAAGGAGAAAAAAAAAATTAATCACATGGATTTTGAGAGTAATTATCTTTTCCTTTTTTTTTCTCGATCAGACCAAGTTTATGACTAAAAAAAAAATATTTTATTTCATGAAATCCGTAAACACAAACATGACTTTAGTGCTAGAATTGAAATTCAGAGTATTGGATTAAATATTAAAATTATTCTGGTACATTTTCATAATATTATGATTTGTGAATGTCTATTTTGTAACAAATTAGAGCTATAGGCTAACACGGCTATCAGGGCCGGACCTGAGAGAACGGGGTCCTAGGCGGACTTTTAAAATAGAATTTTCATATATAATGTAAAAAAAAAAAACTGAAATAAAAGTAAAAAAAAAAAAAAAAATTGCCACCAAGGATTAAATCTAGAACCTCTAGCATACAAGTCTAACAAAATAACCACTACACCACAATTATTTTGTGTTAAGAGAGGCTCATGCTATATACTAGTTTTGTTTTTAATACAAAATTATTAATATATATATGTTTAAACTAATTTTTTGGGTCCTCCTATTTCGTAGGTCCTGAACAGACACTCTAGCTGTCATGTGTCAAGGTCGGCTCTGACGGGTATTAGAGAGTTTATTTGGGTCTGAAATAAGCTCAATTTTTTGAAAGCTTAAAGAAGTAGTTCTAAAAATTATTTCCGTTTTGAAGCACCATTTGAAATTGGATAAAGAATTGTTGTCGGAAAAAACTGCTCATCTAAAAATTGTAATGAAAATACGTGTGTCGAGTAATGAAAACTCGCAATAGAAAGAATATTTGATAATAAGTGAGAGACTTAAAAGTTGCCCTTGGACTGATTTCTTCAAAAAAAAAAAAATTTATATATATACTTTGTTAGAAAATAGTTCTAAAACACTCTAATAAATAAACAAAATCAACTTCCAATAACCAATTCCAAATTGAGCCTAAATATCATTGGTTTGGACAATCTATACTATTGTATAATAAGAAAAGTTGGCTAGATATATTTTTCTTCTTCTTTAAAATATTTCATTATTAAACTTTACTAATTAAAATTGTTTATCTATACTACTATATAACGATAAAAGTTCAGTCTCACCGTATATTTTTTAAAATATACTCTTGCATATATTTACTGATTATATTATTCATTAAAGTTAATAGAGACGACTAGATAATTACGAGAGCTATTATTCTTACATGTATGTAGAAAATAATATATATAATAATATAATAATAAATTTAGAATAATTAAGATGATTGTCTTTTAGTTTTTCTAATTAGTCTTAATAATAAGATTACAATAATTACAATAATCTTTTACTCTTTCTAATAATAATCTATAAACTACGTTTTTAATAACAATCTATAAAATACGTACAAAGCACGGACATATATGCTAGTTAAATTTAATATGAACAAATAGATAATTATATATCTATTTTTTTTAAATAATTTACTCTTGATGTCTTTGCTCTTCCCAAACACAAAAAAAAAAAAAAAAAAAAAAAAAAAAAAAAAAAAAATTATATGTACGAAACACAAAATATATATATATATATATATATATATATATATATATATATATATAAAATCCTTGCAAGTCAAGGAATTCTTTGACTTCTTTCTACTTTCTGACTTGTTGTGATATAAAATAATGATCAATAGATGGTAAGTATGTTGATGAACCTATATAAATCATGGGGATGGGGTGGTAGTTTTTTGAAAATTTGAACAATTATTCCAAATTTCTCTTGTATTCTAAGTGTTATTCTCTCCACAAGCAAGTATGTTGGTAGTATTATTCGCTTCCCCAGGCTTTTGAATTCAAAAGAAGAGGGAAAAGAATAAGAGAGAGAGAGAGAGAGAGAGTTGGAGACTTTTTGGTAATTATTTTTGGAGTTGGTGGAGGAGGCATCATGATGACTATTAGGCCACGAGCGTCTGCAAAATGGGGGCTAATTATTCTGCTAATCTTCGCCACTAGCACTGACACTGTTCCCACTTGGACTTGTGGAGTAAAAAGGAAAAAGGAAAAAGAAAAAAGAAAAAAAAAAAGCGGCAGCAGCAGCAGCAGCAGCAACTGCTTCTTGTGCCTCCTTCACTGCTGCATGCATCACTGTCAAAATTCTTTTGACTTTACTAATTACTGTACATACACACACTGCCTGGAGGCAACTAATCAACTTACTAAGAGCATCTCCAACCCTACTGTGTATTGTGATTCCTACCTGATCTTTTCTAGGTGACAAGATTATATTCACACAAGATAATGAGATAGAAAAATATTCTCCAATACAACAGTATTAAAATGACAATAAAAAATATATTTTTCAACTTTTAAGACAACTTTTTCTCTGCTTCACTTTTTATAAATATTTTTATTCATAATTGATGATGTAGAGGTAAAGTCGTTGTGAAGTGCATTATCTAAAATAAGACAACTAACTTCACAATGTCTTTGTCATGTCACATTTACAATTTATTTTACATTTGCATTGTAGAATAATTTTTTTCAATAAAAATTGAGTATTCCTAGGTGGCAACAACTTTTTTTTTTCCAAACTCACATTAGTGTTGGAGATGTCTAACATAACATCTAAATTAGACAACATCATTTCTGATTACGGGTGCAATTCGGACAGACTAAAATCCGAGTCTGGTCGGATAAACTCGTTAATGGATTGGATTATGATTGAAAATATTCGGACTCTGATTTGGATTCAGGTTAATGTTTGAATCCGATAAAAAAAAAGATCGTACTCGAATTCATATATATATATATATATATATAGTTTCATAGTTCTTAAATAAAAAGTTTAAATTCTAAATTTTTCTTTCAAAAATTTTCAACTCCTTGTCCTAAATCTCATTTTCGTTTTTATTTTGTAATGATTGAGATTTGATTGTTGTTGATTATGTATTTA
This sequence comes from Iris macrosiphon, assembly GCA_036927795.1. Classification (NCBI taxonomy): domain Eukaryota; kingdom Viridiplantae; phylum Streptophyta; class Magnoliopsida; order Asparagales; family Iridaceae; genus Iris; species Iris macrosiphon. The sequence goes on along the minus strand of JAYESA010000003.1, from coordinate 184,611,117 downwards.
ATATTAATCTTCTTTAAAATTATTTCAAATATTGTATTAGAGCTCGATAAATCCGATGGACCCGACCCAACTCGAGTCCAACCCGAGGAAACTGTGTTCCTTTTCCTTTCCTTCGGACTCGGTATTGGACTTCATATGTTGAACCCAAGGTCGGCTTGGGCTTGGGCTCGAGGTAGACTTATGATTCATCGGGTTGAGCTCAAGTCCAACCCAACCCGTCCGAGTTGTACCCATATTTCTGATCATGTACAAGTTATGCGATCGCAGACGTAGATAGACCCAAAAATCGAAAAGTTCTAATTTTTTCAACTTTCATATATATATATATATATATATATATATATATATATATATATATATATATATATACACTTAATTTTATATAATTATTTAATTTTATATAATTTTACAATTTTGGACCAAAAGCTATTGGACAAAGTTAGAATTAGTAGTTTGAAGTGGACATAATCAAAATTTTGTGTTTGGATAGTAGGATTTATTTACAAGAATAAATATTATGATTAACTAATAATATAAAAAATCAATGTTAACAAAATATTATGGTTAACTAATTAAATATTATAATTTTATAAAAATATTAATTACCTAGTATTATGGTATACTTTTAATTATATATGGTTAACTAATAATCATAAAATATTAATGACTTAATTTACTAGTTAACCAAATAATATGGTTAACTAGTAATCATAATTACTAAGTATTTATGATAATGTGAATTAAATTATTTTATTAGTTAATTATTAGTTAAATTTATAATCACCTATTAGTATTATATATTTGAATATTCTTTATTTATAATAAATTTTTATTATAGTATTTAAATATCCTAACAACTTATTTTTATTAATTAAGAATAGAAATTTCATATATAAAATATTAACTAAATATTAATTAAGTTATTAGTTAAATAATTATTGATTAGTGTTAACTAAATATTTAATAGAATAATAGAATTATTTTAAAAAAAATTAAATCCAACATTCTACCTCCCAAATTAGGGTTGGAGAGAAGAATATGGAATAGCATTCGAATCCTGGTTTTGATTTGAATGGTAATCGTTACCGGTTTTATAAATCCTAGATTCAACTAAACATATTATCCCATAAATTTGGTTCCAAATCCATAATACTCCTTTGGTATATTTGGTTGATTGTAGTTGTACAAGGAGAGAAGACTAGAATAGATGCGCTATTTGGTAGCAAGAACATCAAGTTTTTTAGGGTTGAGAATAGATTTTAGATTTTTTACTCTTGTTTAATATATATATAGGATTGAAAATTAGAAAAAAATAGGAGGGATTTCATATTTCCATGATTGTGAGAAAGTAATTTCCAAAGCCCTCATTTGGAATAGTTTTGCTTTTCTAGAAATGTTGTTTAAATATTTTTTTTGGCAATAACACACTCACTTTACTTTCAAAATTTTAATTTCTATCCAAAACATGTAAATTTAGGTAATAGAAGCATAAAATAATATTTATGAAAAACTAAATAAATTAAGATTTTTTTTCATATTTTCAAATATAGGTATGCGAATGTTGAATTCATTTCCATTAGAAAAGAAATAAAAAATAAATGTCTAGGAATACAAAACCTTCATACCAATTAGCCCTAGAAGGGGAGAACTTGTAGGCTTCTACCATTGAGTAAAACTTTGATATAGATGGCACAAATGGTCCCCACCTCAAAAATTATACAAAAATTTGCACATAGAGCAGTATAGAAGTTTCATTTTATTGCATCCAGAACAATTGTCCAAAAACGTCCTTTAAAGAACATTTGCATACAAATGTTATTATTAATTACTTTTCTATTCTAACAGACGGATTTTATAATACATAATTTGCTCCAAAACGTCATTAAAAAAGGATGTTTTTGGACTTTTGTTCAAAATGTCCCTTTTAAGGACGTTTCTATGCAATGTATGCAATTTTGAAACTTCTATGATCTGGACGTAATTTTTGGAACTTTCTATGTTCTATACACGCAATTTTCTGAAATTTATATATATACACAAAAATGCTCTGTTTTAGATTATGGAACCACCCGGTGTATCATGGGTTGGATTGAGATTGAGTGGTTGAGATTAAAATGTGTAGACCCACCACTTTTTAATCTCAACAATTCAATCTCAATTCAACCTATGTGAGATATGATGTTTCTAGGACACTACTATATATATATATTTGCATGTTTTACGAAGAGAGAGTAATGGGAGTTCATTTGTCCGTGTATGTATCAAAACTTTGGTACAACCATATGTATCAAAGTTTTACTGTCTCCTATTTGGTTGCTACTTGCTTCATGGACTTTCATATATATATATATGGGATAAACGAAATATGAGTCATAATACTCATATTTTTACATGAGTTATGTATATGTGGACCAATATGAATATAGTGTACTAGTGCACATGGATGCATATGTAATGTATGAGTCTATTTCTATTGGTCCACATGTACATAACTTATTTAGAAATATGAACACTATAACTTATATTTCGTTTATATATATATATATATATATATATATATATATATATATATATATATATATATATATATATATTTCTCATTGACTATTTGGTCTCAAGGTGGAGTTCAGTGAGAAACAAACTTCATTCTATCCGTAAATTAAAACAAAACTGTTTGGTTTGCATATTTCGAACGCCGAAGTAACAAAAAAATTAAATTTAAGATTATTTTATGTTGGATAATTTACGAACAAAGTTGACTCTACTTTAATATAAACAGTAAATAAGAATCGTCCTACGGACTTTCTTGTAGCGCCACCAACTTGTGAATCAAATCTACGTATGTATCTAAAGGTCTCGATCACGATTATTGGATCGTCCATGATTTGTTCAATACGGTTGAGCGTCGCGATCGTCGACCTCCCGACATGATGAGCAGTTTGATTGGGACGCATCCAATTCCATAGCTCCGAAGTGAGAAGGGAGGGACCACAAAAATATAGTTCCGTCGCACTTAAGCATTGCTAGTGCCGACCAGGTGCAGTTATGCGCTGTAACCATGGAGTACTGTTCCGCATTTAAATAACAACCCTGCTACGTAGTCCGTTTTTAGGGGTGACCGTGGCCGGTTCGAGCCCACGTGACCGTCGATCATTGGAAGGGGTGTCGACATAGGACCCGTGAATGCAGAAGGGCCAATGGACTTCGGCCACGTGGGCACGAAACGCCTGCGGTCACCCCTATCCTTCAAACAAACAGTGTGGAGTTGTCCTTGTTCGCCCAAGAATTATGGTTGAATCAATGGTGTTGTGCAAGTTGAGCTCGAGTTAATGAGTTCCATGTGGTAGACCAAAGGTTGTTGGAGAACATGAGCACCTTCTTGCTAGAGAGAGGAACACATCAGGACAGGACCGTTTCTACATTTTAAATATCCTCTACAAATTTTTCATTTATGAGTCTCCATAAATAAATTTTAATTTATAATAAATAATACTACATGAATTTGAACTCAACGAATCAAGAAGAATATCTCACATATTAACCACATGAATTAGAAGAGATATTTGTTTATACTTAGATAATATTACGTAGGTAACCGTTTTTAAGACTCTTTGTAAAAAGTAAAAATATATTCATAACTAATTATAATTAAAATATAATCAAATATATAACAAACTATAATTAAAATATAAAAATATATATAATAAATCTTAATTTAAATATATTTAAATAGTTTTATATTAATATCAGAAGGATGTGCAACGTACGTGAATTTACTAGTACTACATAATGGTTTTAAAAAGAGAGAGATGCTATTCGTACCTCCAAATTATTTTTCCAAACAATTTCTTCTTATGTGACGGATGACATGGCATTGGCAGATGATGTCACGCCCCAGTCCCAAAATACCGAGGGACAGGACGCGTGATAATGGCCAGCAGTACGCACCGATGGACAAACCCAATTTAATGGATCCATCAGGGCATGCTTAAGCTGTAGTCTAACAGTAAATGGAACCAATGATACATGTCACAGTCTATACTAATCTCATCCACAACAGATAATCACAGATCCAATGCCAGAATAAATGCAAATAAAATAAACTAACAAATCTCAATAAAAGTGTCTCGGAGAACAATCCGAGAACAAGTCTGGTACATCAATGAAATAGACTGGAAATGGAATAACTATAAACTGAAATAATTGAGTATCTCAAGCCAGTACTCAGGAGAAGTCCTCTGGTACGATCTCGTCCTCGGATCCTGGTTCTGCTCCAATGTATGCACCTGCTCCTGCTTCTGCTAATGCTACTGCTCCGGTCCCGTATACCTCGGGGTAGATCTCGTCAGCTGTACCTGGGGACATAGTCCGGATCCAGGTCCTCAGGGGACATAACAAGGTACAGAAAATACAAGCCAACATAGATGCAGCAATATATGAAATAATATGTGGTAGAATATATAACCAGCTAAGTGATATGCAAGTGAGAGTTCTAGTCATACTCGGGCTGAGGCTACTACAGGATCAGTGTCAAAGAAACCATAGCAGTATTCTCTCGAGGGCCAGTACGGTACCATAGTTCTGTCGCCAGAGACTAAGGTACTTCCATTAAATTATTATATATATATATATTCAGCCTTTTGTATGGTAAATCTCTTCCCACCCAATGTAATCTCACGTCTCATGTCCATGACACGCAGGATCATATCTAATGCAACAAGTCTGGATAAAATTTAAGCATGTAAACTATGTATGTCATAACCTGTATCCTATACAGAATCACCATGAATATCTCATGAAGATTCCGTCTCATGAATAGTGTCAAGTGTCCTGGGTCAATGTGTACTTGGTAAGACAAGTACGAGAATATAAAGTGTCACGAATGTCCATCTCTAAATGACCGTACACAACACCGCGTACAGTGTTGGCACCCGACTATAATCGGACGCTCAGTACGTCACACGGTCCTAGGTTGAGCATGCACAACAATCAGAGAAATAAACAAAAGAATAATATGAATCAATATACTGCAAATTTGGCAAGGTACACTTGCCTGGGGTCCTGGCTCCAACTGTGGCTCTGGTCTCTGTGTGATATGCAGGTACTACTCCGGTTGCTGAAATAAATATCACCATCATATCCAGAAAATATCAAATAGCTAGAAACGCCTGTCCTTAAGTCCAATTTGGACACAGGGACAAAAACGACATTTCTGGGTAAAAGCGGGTCCACATATGGGCCACTTTGCACCGAAAAACGTGCCAGGGTCAAAGGTCTTCAAATTCACCAAATTTAGTGTCAACAGGTCAGGAACGATGATACGAACCCAACGGAACTTCCAGAATTGGATTCCGATGAGCCGATCACAAAATCGCCCGTCGAGTGGGGCTTGTGGGGCCCACGACACGTGATTTCGTCAATGTTCTCAGAATCGAACCAAACTTGGGTCACAGGACCAGCGTATCGCTACGAGTCCGATGGCGCAAGTTTCGTTTCAATCCGACGTGTGTACACAAAGTTAGGGTAAAATACAGAAAAGTCGGATACGGGGCGATGTCCGCGGATACGCATTGATTTCGGTGTGCACGCACACCCGAATCGACTTCTGCGAAATCTTCCACGTCCGTATCGACGACGCGCACGTATCTGTGAAGACCGCACGCGACCAAGTCGTCTCGTTTGGCGGGGCGTACTCGGTTTCGGGGTAAATTGGGTCGTTGTTTTTCCTGTTTTTGGATCGCGGTGTGCGATCACCACAGGACGCGATGCCCCGAGCGGTTTGTCCGGGCACCGAGAGGGTCACACAGGCTTCGCAACGAAATTTACGGAATCGAAAACGGGTCAGCGAGGAGAGAGAAAAGAGTACCTAAACAGGGCTCAGCGAAGACTTATTCTCACGTGTCCGAGTCGTGTCCGAGTCCTGGGTCCGTGTCCTGTGTCGCGTTTAGGTTCTAGGGTTAGGGTTAGGGTTTCGCTCACAGCGACTGGGGCTGGGGGATTCGCCGAAGGACAGTGGCTCGGGCGGAGGCTCGTCTGCGGCTGCCGGTGGCTAGGGTTGGGGAGATGGAGTCGTCGAGGTCGGGAGAGGAAGAGAGGTGACGAGGGGAAGCTGGTGGCCAAGATCGATGGCTGCTCGAGGGAGGTCGACGGGCCTGGCGGAGATGGGGGTTCTCGACGATGGTGCGACGGCGGCGCTGTGGAGACGGGTCAGGCGGAGGACGGGCGGGGTTCGAGTCGTCGGCTAGGGCACGGCTAGGCGGAGGACGGGCGGATGAGGGATCTGGTCGAGGCTGAGGAAGACGAGGGAGAAAGGGAAGAGAGATGGAACGGGAGGCGGTGCTGGCGGAGATGGTCGGTGGTCGGGTCGAGCGGGGCTGACCGCTGGGTGGTGGTCGAGCGGCTAGGGCTGTAGGTGGTGTTGGACGGCGAGGAGAGAGGGACGGTGGCGACGTTGGGGAGTTAGGGTTTCGGCCGGCGGCGAGGGATTTAAATAGGCGGAGCCGCCGGTCGGAGTCCGACTAGGTTTAGGGTTAGGGATTGATTTCGGATTGGGTATTGGGTTCGGGTTAACGGGTCGGGTTTAATAGGAATCCGACCCGATCCATTATTATTTAAGTATGGGTTTGGGTTGCGGGTTTCGGGTCGGGTTTAGATCCGACCCGACCCGATAAGGCTGGGTTTGGTTCAACTGAACCGGGTCTGGGTTGGTTTGGTTCAATTGAACCGGGTTTATTTTAGGGGTTTAATTTTGGTTTAATTATTAATAGTTTTTAGGGCTTTAAAAATGCTTCATTAGTCCAATAAATTTTCGGAAAATTACCCTATGTCCAGTTTTCAATTTTACACCATAAAATCTTATTTCCATAATATTTTAATATTAATTAATAGTAATTAAAAATCATTTAATTACCAATTTCCTAGGTTTTAATTTCAGAAAAATCTTGGAAAATTCCAGAAAATTATGAAAAATCCAAATTATAAATTCTTGAAAAATCAGGGGGATTACAATCTACCCCCCTTAAGAGGATTGCGTCCTCGCAATCAAAGAATAACCGGTCAACAGAGATGACACGGTTTGCAGACATTTGGTCGAAGCACATCATGATCAAGAAAATCAAGGTTGAGGGTGTACGAATAATACAAAGGGATAAATTATTTTCCTAGGCATTAAAAGTTATGTAACTTCCCGGATGAAGAAAATATAGAAGATTACAGTTTTAGAAAACTAGTTTATCACTTATCATACTAGGTTATCAATTATTAGCAAGTTAAAATTATCAGGTTAAGTCTGAGGTCACGAACCAACGGGCACGAACTAAGATAATACTAGAAACAAAAACTACGAAAATTTACGCGCATTAGCTACTCCATGAATCTGCGCGTCCTCCAAAGTCATCGCGAAAGCTTGTCCGCGTCCTTGAGGGGGTGCCCTCTGCTGTTGCTGGGCCTGCTGGAAGAGTGCTGGTCGAGGTGCCAAGGGTGGCCGTGGTTGATATCCTCCTGGTGCTGGTAGAGCTTGTTGGTTTGCTCTTGGTGCTCCTTCTCTACGCTCAGGGCAGTCTCTCACTGCATGCTGTCTGGATCCGCAACCTAGGCATAGTCCGAATTTACGTCTACACTCCTTCTCTATATGGCCTATCTTGCCGCAGTAGTGACAAGTAGGAAGAGTCAGTGATTTGGATACAGCTCCCTGTGGTGCTTGTTGCAGATGAGGTTTCTTTGCAGCTTCTCCATGCGGTGCTCGGGCTGGTACTGATGTGGAAGGTTGCTTCAGACCGGTCTCTCTCCTGGTGACGCGCTCCATGCGTCGGGCTGCAGCAAGGACGTCTGAGTAGGATGTGGGTGCAATGGATCCAATTAGTTTCTGTAGCTCAATGTTTAGTCCGTCGAAAAACTTCTCGGCCTTTTCTTCTTCTGTCGGAATCAAGGTAGGGGCGAAGCGACTCAAACGAATGAATTCTGCGTTGTATTCTTCCACCGTCATAGTATACTGGATGAGGCGGTTGAACTTGTCCCGCAGTTCTGATCGAGCGATGGCTGGAATGTACATCTCTTGAAAGAGTCTGGAGAACTCCTCCCAAGTGACTCGGTCTGGTCCGAGCCGTGTCTCCTCAGACAGCCACCAGTGATGTGCATTGCCCGTCAATTGCATTCTGACGGCAGTCATCCAACGTTCCTTTGGAAGCTCAGCTGCTTCTAATTGATGTTGTATGTTGGTGAGCCACTCATGAACTTCTGTGGGCTCCTCCTTGCCTGAGAAGGTACGGGACTTCATCTGGCGGAAGTCGGTGATAGAGCCCGTCGGTTGTCGTCGAGTTGGTAGGTTGGCATGCTCCAGTGCATTTACTAGACTGTTCCTTAAGTAATCAGCTTCGCGACGCTGAGCCTCGTGTTGGACTTGTTGCTGGGCTTGCATCATTGCGTAAAACATCTGGAACATCTGCTGTCCGTCCATTGCTTGCCCTGGTGGGAAGGCAGGCATCTGTGGAGTGAACTGCGGAGGCGGTGGGATGTCATCTCGCCGAAATCTAGGAGCATGCTGATCTGCTTGGCTGCCTTGTTGAGTAGAGGGATCTCCATTCAATGGCGTCACTTCATCTTCTCCGTAGGTGGCTACAGTACCTATTGGGGTGATTGCTGAAGTTTCGTCGTTTGCTCTGGAATCCATTACTCTGCATCCAAAAATAAACTATAAGAGGCGCACAGGAATCAAGGCAAGATGCATGTCAAGAATTTAAATTGAAATCCGATATAGATATCAAGAACGATTCAAGCAAGTGGATGAGCTCCTAAAACTTATCCTATCCTTATTGCAGGCCTGTTCGGTCCCTAAGTTAAAACCAAACAATTTAGTCGTTGACCTGCACGGGCCACCACAAAAACCATGTCACGCCCCAGTCCCAAAATACCGAGAGACAGGACGCGTGATAATGGCCAGCAGTACGCACCTATGGACAAATCCAATTTAATGGATCCATCAGGGCATGCTTAAGCTGTAGTCTAACAGTAAATGGAACCAATGATACAGGTCACAGTCTATACTAATCTCATCCACAACAGATAATCACAGATCCAATGCCAGAATAAATGCAAATAAAATAAACTAACAAATCTCAATAAAAGTGTCTCGGAGAACAATCCGAGAACAAGTCTGGTACATCAATGAAATAGACTGGAAATGGAATAACTATAAACTGAAATAATTGAGTATCTCAAGCCAGTACTCAGGAGAAGTCCTCTGGTACGATCTCGTCCTCGGATCCTGGTTCTGCTCCAATGTATGCACCTGCTCCTGCTTCTGCTAATGCTACTGCTCCGGTCCCGTATACCTCGGGGTAGATCTCGTCAGCTGTACCTGGGGACATAGTCCGGATCCAGGTCCTCAGGGGACATAACAAGGTACAGAAAATACAAGCCAACATAGATGCAGCAATATATGAAACAATATGGGGTAGAATATATAACCAGCTAAGTGATATGCAAGTGAGAGTTCTAGTCATACTCGGGCTGAGGCTACTACAGGATCAGTGTCAAAGAAACCATAGCAGTATTCTCTCGAGGGCCAGTACGGTACCATAGTTCTGTCGCCAGAGACTAAGGTACTTCCATTAAATTATTATATATATATATTCAGCCTTTTGTATGGTAAATCTCTCCCCACCCAATGTAATCTCGCGTCTCATGTCCATGACACGCAGGATCATATCTAATGCAACAAGTCTGGATAAAATCTAAGCATGTAAACTATGTATGTCATAACCTGTATCCTATACAGAATCACCATGAATATCTCATGAAGATTCCGTCTCATGAATAGTGTCAAGTGTCCTGGGTCAATGTGTACTTGGTAAGACAAGTACGAGAATATAAAGTGTCACGAATGTCCATCTCTAAATGACCGTACACAACACCGCGTACAGTGTTGGCACCCGACTATAATCGGACGCTCAGTACGTCACACAGTCCTAGGTTGAGCATGCACAACAATCACAGAAATAAACAAAAGAATAATATGAATCAATATACTGCAAGTTTGGCAATGTACACTTGCCTGGGGTCCTGGCTCCAACTGTGGCTCTGGTCTCTGTGTGTTATGCAGGTACTACTCCGGTTGCTGAAATAAACATCACCATCATATCCAGAAAATATCAAATAGCTAGAAACGCCTGTCCTTAAGTCCAATTTGGACACAGGGGCAAAAACGATATTTCTGGATAAAAGCGGGTCCACATGTGAGCCACTTTGCACCGAAAAGCGTGCCAGGGTCAAAGGTCTCCAAATTCACTAAATTTAGTGTCAACAGGTCAGGAACGATGATACGAACCCAACGGAACTTCCAGAATTGGATTCCGATGAGCCGATCACAAAATCGCCCGTCGAGTGGGGCTTGTGGGGCCCACGACACGTGATTTCGTCAATGTTCTCATAATCGAACCAAACTTGGGTCACAGGACCAGCGTATCGCTACGAGTCCGATGGCGCAAGTTTCGTTTCAATCCGACGTGTGTACACAAAGTTAGGGTAAAATACAGAAAAGTCGGATACGGGACGATGTCCGCGGATACGCATTGATTCCGGTGTGCACGCACACCCGAATCGACTTCTGCGAAATCTTCCACGTCCGTATCGACGACGCGCACGTATCTGTGAAGACCGCACGCGACCAAGTCGTCTCGTTTGGCGGGGCGTACTCGGTTTCGGGGTGAATTGGGTCGTTGTTTTTCCTGTTTTTGGATCGCGGTGTGCGATCACCACAGGACGCGATGCCCCGAGCGGTTTGTCCGGGCACCGAGAGGGTCACACAGGCTTCGCAACGAAATTTACGGAATCGAAAACGGGTCAGCGAGGAGAGAGAAAAGAGTACCTGAACAGGGCTCAGCGAAGACCGATTCTCACGTGTCCGAGTCGTGTCCGAGTCCTGGGTCCGTGTCCTGTGTCGCGTTTAGGTTCTAGGGTTAGGGTTAGGGTTTCGCTCACAGCGACTGGGGCTGGGGGATTCGCCGGAGGACAGTGGCTCGGGCGGAGGCTCGTCTGCGGCTGCCGGTGGCTAGGGTTGGGGAGATGGAGTCGTCGAGGTCGGGGGAGGAAGAGAGGTGACGAGGGGAAGCTGGTGGCCGAGATCGATGGCTGCTCGAGGGAGGTCGACGGGCCTGGCGGAGATGGGGGTTCTCGACGATGGTGCGACGGCGGCGCTGTGGAGACGGGTCAGGCGGAGGACGGGCGGGGTTCGAGTCGTCGGCTAGGGCACGGCTAGGCGGAGGACGGGCGGATGAGGGATCTGGTCGAGGCTGAGGAAGACGAGGGAGAAAGGGAAGAGAGATGGAACGGGAGGCGGTGCTGGCGGAGATGGTCGGTGGTCGGGTCGAGCGGGGCTGACCGCTGGGTGGTGGTCGAGCGGCTAGGTCTGTAGGTGGTGTTGGACGGCGAGGAGAGGGGGACGGTGGCGACGTTGGGGAGTTAGGGTTTCGGCCGGCGGCGAGGGATTTAAATAGGCGGAGCCGCCGGTCGGAGTCCGACTAGGTTTAGGGTTAGGGATTGATTTCGGATTGGGTATTGGGTTCGGGTTAACGGGTCGGATTTAATAGGAATCCGACCCGATCCATTATTATTTAAGTATGGGTTTGGGTTGCGGGTTTCGGGTCGGGTTTAGATCCGACCCGACCCGATAAGGCTGGGTTTGGTTCAACTGAACCGGGTCTGGGTTGGTTTGGTTCAATTGAACCGGGTTTATTTTAGGGGTTTAATTTCGGTTTAATTATTAATAGTTTTTAGGGCTTTAAAAATGCTTCCGGAGTCCAATAAATTTCCGGAAAATTACCCTATGTCCAGTTTTCAATTTTACACCATAAAATCTTATTTTCATAATATTTTAATATTAATTAATAGTAATTAAAAATCATTTAATTACCAATTTCCTAGGTTTTAATTTCAGAAAAATCTTGGAAAATTCCAGAAAATTATGAAAAATCCAAATTATAAATTCTTGAAAAATCAGGGGGATTACAGATGACGTGGCATGTTAAATAGCATTATGTGGCATCTAACATGACAGCTGACATGGCAAATTTAACCAAAAAAATTAAATACCTAATTTTTAATTTTAATATTAGTGTTAATATTAATTTTAATGCTAATTTTAATTTTAAAATTTATCATGTCAGTTGTCACATTAACTGTCACATCAGCTGCCACATAAGGAGGGATAAATTGGAGGAACAATTTGGAGGTCGAAATATCATTGTTCTTTTTTTTAATCAATCTAAAAAACAATCATTTTTGACATTCTAAGGACCATGTTATTACAGTTTTTTTTTTTAAATATGGATACCTAAATCTCCAATTAACAATTTTATATTAGTAACACTAGTATATATATGTGCACGTGCATTGCACGCATTTCATATAACTTGGGAAGAGGAACCAGTAATCTTTCAAATTTTACTACTCGAAAAGAACAAATTTTTTTTTACTACTAGGGAAGAGTAATAACAACCACATATTACTTTTTTATATAAGCAATTACCTAACTATCCATGTTAAATTTAATGAACAATTTTAATTACAAAAAATTTGCTGTACAGAAAATATTTTTAAACAAATTAACTAAAACGAAACAATTTTTAAAAAATTTGAAATCACGAAAGCTTTCTCCATCTCTGATGGCAAAAATATGAAATAATATATATATATTTTATATTTGTCAAATTTTTGCCGACTGGGTTGGCGAAAATCTGACAATAATTTTTTTTGGTTTGTTTTTTAGGTTTTTTTGTGTTGGTTTTTAAAATTTTTGACAATACTAATTTGATTTTTTTAAATTTCCTGTAAAAAAAATATTTTGTAAGAAAATTTGTATTACAATACTAATCAGAAAATTTGTTGTACAGAAAATATTTGTAAACAAATTAACTAAAACGAAACAATTTGTCAAAAATTTAAAATTACAATACTAATTTGGTTTTTTTTAATTTTCGACCTCCAAAAATTAGTATAGATAACTAAAACAAATAACAAACTAATTATCATTCATATTAATATCATTCATATTAGTATAGATAATAACAAATTAGTATAGATAATAAAAAAAATTCGAGAATAATATTACCGAAAGTAAAATTTGGAGGTTGAAACATCATTTTTTTGCGATTCTAAAAATTTTCGAATTCCGTCAAACGGTGAAACGGTTTATCCCGTAGTACTTTTCGATACGGTCATTTTGACACAAAGTGGACCTTGTTTTGATCTCTCAGTCAAAAGTTATAATACTTTAAAGTTTTAAATTTTAAATTTTTGTCTGTAACATGTGCGTCTTGCTTCGGATGAAAATTCTTTCTACACGAATTGTGTTACTCTCGTCGAAAACATACAAATCGACCTATTGTTTGACGAAAAATGATTTCAAAACAAATAATTATGGCCGCTCGAAGTCTGTTCGACGACAGACGTAATATTTTTACGGCAGATTTTTTTTTTTTTTTTTTTGGTTGTTCTATGATAGCATATTTTGGATGTTAAATTTTATTTTTTTCTAATTTATTTAAAAAAAGTGCTACAACAACTTTTTTAAAAAAAAACTAAACCTAAATAAAACTAAACAAAAGGAAATTTTAAAAAAAGAAAAAGAAAAACAAACGAACCAGAAAAAAAAAATCGAGTTGGCTCTTCCATTTGTTTGTTTTAAAAAAACCAACACAAAAAAACCAACAAAAAAAAAACTAAAAAATAAACCAAAACAAACCCCAAAAAAAAAACCAGAAAAAAATCATTATCAGATTTTCGCCAACTCGGTTGTCGCCAACCCAGTTGACAAAAATTTGACAAATATAAAAAAAAATTATTATTTCATATTTTCGCCATCAGATATGGCGAAAGCTTTCGTGATTTCAAATTTTTGACAAATTATTTCGTTTTAGTTAATTTGTTTAAAATTATTTTCTGTACAGTAAATTTTTTCTTTTAATTAGTAAACACATAGATAAGAATATTTTGTGATAAAATTTTTTACAGTGAAGTCTAATTTTTCTTATTATATAGTAGTATAGGTATTTGGTGGTTAAATTTTTTTAAATCTTTCCATTTTTGGGACTGTACAATCACACGACTTGTAGGTGCTCAGAAATAATCCTGATTATATGGTTATCAAAGTAGTGTTTTAAATTGTCCATATTTAGCACGGAGTTTAGATGTACCTATCTGTCCATTCTTCAAAATCTCCATGAACGGAAGATGCATTGTCATATTCATTTTTTAGCTTTTATGTGGGACTACAGAAACGCAACACTACTTGTTATTGTTATTTTTTAATGCAGGTTGTTGCAATACCTACAACATTGCAATCTTCAGAAACATTCTACAGGTCTGTTGCATAAATAGGTCATGCATTGTTTTGTTTCATGATCCTGGTTGCTTGTAGCTTTAATTATTGTGCGTGTAGTCAGTAGAACATCTCTTTCATATGTATATATGGACACTTATTATTCTTAACTCATCTATTTCGACAGAACATGGAAGGTCTCCATACATATTGTCTAAAGAGCTGTTTCCAGCCTTTGCATAATTTGTATGCATTGTGACAATAATTGGAAAAATCAAGGGATCGCAAATTCGGAATCAGCAAAATCAGCTACAATATAAGCAGATTTTCACTAGAAAACAGTGTCGTGTCTGACACATTCTTCTTTTAATCAGCCGGCTCGACCATAGGTAGAGGAGCTTCAAGAAGTGTTGGATTCCAGTCTCGATTCGAGGTACGTCAAACTTGGACTTCCTGAAACATCGACAAGAGTTGTGGAGAAAACGAAAGAGGATCGGTGGCTGAACCATAGCTCTAACAGAGCCAAAACATCAACTATGTACTGGTATTTAGGTGTTTCGTTCCATAACCTTTTCCGAAGGTTTGACAGTAAACCACAGTATACCACATTTCGAAATTCAGTTCAGACATGGACCCAAAGTTAACATGTGTTTAGACCGTGTGATCTAATTTGGACGGCCATGCTTATTGTTGTGCTAATTTAGAAAATTTGTAATCCTAAATAAGGATTTTTTTAACATATTAAGTCGACTATGAAAATTTGCTCAGATGATGCTAGAGGAAGAGATTCAATAAGTCAAGTTCATGAATCTAAAAGAAAGTCTCTGATTTACTCTTAGGGTTCGCTCTTCAAGACAGTTAAAAGGAATGATCTGTTCAAAAAATCGTCTTCTTAGTTTAGTGAGATCGTCACAGAATTCTTGAGTGATTTCATTGTGTATCTTCTTCTTCTTCTTCTTCTTCTTCTTTTCTTGATATTTGTGAGAAATTATATTATAATTTGTATTATTGAAATATATATATATTATAATTTGTCCAGGTGATATAGTCAGTGAACATATACTGTGTTTGATCTTTCTTTGTGTTTCCACGAGATTACAATTTGTTATTTTTGAGTAGATTGGTGTCGTTTCCGTGACGATCTTGGCCAACAACTAAAACTCCGACTTTCCGCTGTAATAGAATCCATCCGTAAAAATTGTTTCAAATATCGGATACAGTAGAGAAACTCCAACATACAGTAGGACACATTAGATCACAGTGTCTGTATTGTATTTGTCGTGTGTGTCATGCAGCATAGCATCCAATATGAACCCATTAGCAAAATTTCAATAACCGACCTTGCATTGTGCATCTACTTCTGTATGGCGATGCTGATATGAGAAGTGACTCAGTCTAAAGCACCTGACTGTTAGGTGTCCTGTATGTTTCACAAATACTTGTATCAAGTCACAATCTAGTGACAAAGTTCATGTCTGTCAGCATAAAGCTACAAAGAAAGTACTCTTTACCACATGGCCGAATCGCCTTTTCCTTTCTTTATGCACCCCATTCACAAATAAAACATCATCTTGTGATACACTGCAAACTAGATCCAGATGGAACAATGATCAGAAACAAACACAAAACCTTGGATGTAGCGATGATTAGACATCACTAATATGCTTATGCTTAATGATAAGCATCAGTATGCAATCAATCTCTCTAGCTATTAATAGTACCTGTAGGTTTAAAACAAGACACTACATGGCACCCCATGTCAATCACAGTAAATATTGTCCGAGTGGTCCAAAATCCAAATTTTGGTCACTTCCGTGCTCCAAATCTGCGAACCAAACAACCCCTTAATGATAAGCAACAATATGCACAATCAGTCTATATAGCTATTAATGGTACCTCTAGGTTTTAAAACAAGACGCTACATGGCACCATATCCCCTTGTGCATAACAATGCTTCCTCATTTTTTAAGGCCAGAACACCAGTTCAAGAAAGGTGCCTGGAGGCTTCCTCTCACCAAAATGCTAATGGTGATGAGAAGAAGGGTATGCAATCAACATGTGTGATTAAACCAACACAAAAAAAGTGTGCAATCAGCCTATAGTCATTAATAGTACTTCTAGTTTCAAAAGGAGTATGCTACTTGACACCACTTCCCCTCGTAAATGGCAATGTCTACCTCATTTCAGGTCAGAATTGAGCCCACCATGTCCTAGTTACGAGCACACGAGTTCAAAAAGGTGTTTTGGAGGCTTGCTCCCGAGATGCTTGTTTCGTTCCGGAGATCATGAAAGCTAAAGCCTGCCAACTAGCCTTCAGGATTTCATATCAAGCTCCTCTCTGGTGATAAATAAAAGGCAGTTTGAACCCAAGTGATATAGAGTTGACAGGCCATCGCTTTCTGTGGAGTCTTCTTTTTCCTGTTTTCCACTGCGGCAGAGGATCATTTTCAAAGGAGGCCTGGGTAGACGATAACAAAATTATGTGTTAGCCAAGCAATATGATTGAGAGTTTAGGAGAAGACTAATTTGCATTTAAATACCTTACAATGCTTTTACAGGCCGATACACACGTACTATTTTTATTAGCACAATGAACTTTTGAGCTTTTGCAATTAACCATCCTCCGGTAACCTTCTATGCCATCATTTCTTTATCCCAGCTCCAAAGGAAGGTAAGCAAAGTGCAAATAAAAGAGCATAGGGTAGCAATGATGAAATTTGAAGATATGTAAATGCAGATTAGCCTTAGGAGGATAAATAGCAATAATATTCATTACCCAATGTGACTATGTCACCACCTGTTGTGAAGGAAGTTTACTTTGTAAAATCATCGTGATGTGTAGGGGCTGAAAATTTCCACATCCTGATCGACAAAATTCTAAATGCCAAATGAGGGAAGCACGGCCAGAGTCAGGATTTTAGTTTACCCCGGACATAACTTAAAAGTCCTAAAAAAAAATCAACAACATTATTTACTTAATACTAAGTTAAACTAAAGATTTAACACTTAATTTCTTAGGAT
Organism: Iris macrosiphon; assembly: GCA_036927795.1. Classification (NCBI taxonomy): domain Eukaryota; kingdom Viridiplantae; phylum Streptophyta; class Magnoliopsida; order Asparagales; family Iridaceae; genus Iris; species Iris macrosiphon. The sequence goes on along the minus strand of JAYESA010000003.1, from coordinate 184,593,782 downwards.
GTCATCATAATCCAAATGTGTGAATCAAATATCAAAATTTTAAAATTGGGTTTTTAGGAACTAAAGACTTAAATTTTCAAATAACTAAGCCTTTACTCCACTAACTTATGTTTTAGGCTTTAACTATAAAAAAAAAATGGACTTTTAGGATTTTTAGGAACTAAAGGTTTAGTTTTTTGTTGTGTGTGTGTGTGTGTGTGGGGGGGGGGGGGGGGGGGGGGGGTGGTTAGGCTTGTGACAAAAATTGGGCTTATTGTTAATGGACTAAAGGCTTAGTGGTCTAGTGGTATATAGTGTAATTTTTTTCTTCTTCACCTAGCTGCAGCCCACCTTAGCCTACTCTTAGCCTACTAATAGCTCCACCCTTGTATGGAAGAAATTCATTGCTACTCTTCTTCAAGAATCTCTTTACTGTTACCACGATTGCAAGAACATACTGGGCGGTTAAAGAATACAGATGCAGGAATAAACACTTGGCAAATAGTGACAATCAAATAGTGACAATCTTGGCAGTATCCACAAATGGAAAAGATGGAGAATGCAATAAAGAACATGCCTGTACCTATGTTCAGTAATGTAGGTTCACATGAATCATTCTGACATGTTGTCTCTATGAATGTGATTAAAACGTATATTTATATGATAATGTCAAGTAGATGAGCCTACAGAAGCATGTTGTGCAAGAATGTATCACATGAATATGCCCATTCTTGTATACAACATTACTTAAAAAATGTTTATCAGCATTTTCTTAAATAATGGAAAAGAGTCCTAGTAAGAGGGACAGACTTTAACAAGTTTAGAGAAATCAATTTTCCCCTTGCACATTTATGGGAACTGTTGACAATATAATGATATTCTGAATTCAAAAATCCTAAAGGAACTCATGAGCTCTTAATTTTTAAAACTCGGTCATGAATGTCGTTGGGTTACATGCATCTCATCCTTTGTTTTTTTTTAAAGGGCCTAAACAAAGAAAGTGAAGGGCCTAAATAGAAATAATTGTACACGTGTCATAACTTGATTGCAAGTTCTTATTGTGAGTTCCTATTTGAGTTTGTGTAGTCGAAATTATAACCTATAACTATAATAATAGTACCTCCATGTTCAAAAAGGAGATGATGTTTGACACCATGTCCCCTTGTAAATGACAAATGTCTTCCTCATTTTCAGGTCAGACTTGAGCCCACAATGACCTACTTATGTGCTGGATGCACACAAGTTCCGAAACGACTTTTGGAGGCTTACTCCAACCAAGATGCTTGTTTCATGTCATGTTCCTCTCTGGTGATAAATGAAGTTGAACCAAGTCATATACAGTTGAGCTTCCCATGGACTCCTCTCTGGTCTTTCACTTGGGTAAATACCCAATTTGATACTAGACCTGGGAAGATGATATCGAAATTATATATATGATCAGTCAAGCAATTTACTCACCTATGAAAATAAATAGACATAACATACTTTATTTAGCAAAACTACATATATGTTGCAACCTGTTGTGAAGGAAGTTGACTTTGTAAAAATCTTTGTTAAAAACAATATCTTAAATGCCAAATGATCCAAGGATTGAAGAAAAATCATTACTACCTTACTTCAAGAATCTCTGTTTATTGTTACCCTGATTGCAAAAAACGTAATGGAAGGTGACAGTTAAAGAATACAGATGCAGGAACAAACATTTCTCAAAGTAGGGAGAAGGAAGAGGCTTCACAGCATATTTAAAGTTTCACAACCATGTATGTTGCATCACAGAACCAATTTATTAATTTGAGGAATTCCAAAATTTCATCCATTCATTCCACAAACAAGAAGATAATTCCTATATATAGACTTTCAACCAAGGAGACCAATTGAAAGAAGAATCCTAATGCTGATCCAGAAGGACTTGTAAAGTACCTAAAGAAGGAAATAACTTCAGGTAGGAAAATTTTCCTACTAATACTACAGTTTAAATAAATATGAAATAAACTAATTATAGTGACACAAATACTAAATAAACTCATTAAAATTATAGTTTGTAAAAGTATGGGCCTAGTCCTCCATCAAATTACTCCTCACACGACAAATAGGTTCAAGGTTTTACTAGTACCACATACACTGGTACTTCATTGTTTATATTTCCTTCCTTCATTTGCTAACCAATCAGCTACTTTAACTAATTGAATAGTGTATTGTCCTGTGCATCGGTAATCAACTGAATAAATCAGTCGATAGTGATAATTATGAACTATCAGCCATCATACTGCACAAAAATAGAACAGAACTGGTCCGAATTTGAAGGATAACATCAGCATCAGCCATTCTTTTCAAGGATCAGACGAATTTCAAGTTTATTTAGCCCCCAAATGGCTGAAGCAATTGAAAAAAAAAAACTGAAAGTGAGGAAAATTTCTGAACATATCAAAGTATTACCAGAACAGGCTAATAGTGGCTACCATAATCACTTGATCTGGTTTTACTTTCATTTCACAGAAAGATTACTTCCTCAAGCCCACATAAAGGTGTCACATTATGCAATCAATGTGTTATGATTTCATGATACTTATGCAATTCTTTATGTAGACCAACATAAAACTACATGATTTTTTTTATTTTCTAGAATTATGTCTAAACTTTACATTTTCATTCTTACGGTCTATGTAAACTTACCGTTATATAAAATTACCAGGAAATGTCCGTATTGTGTTTTTGTAACTTGACAACATAGCAGGTACCATAGTGGAAGGGTCAAAAAGTCCATCTTCGAATTGAATTAACAGTTTTACACTGATCATATCGATAGTGATATTGAGTCAGTTCGATTTCAAATGCACGGGAGCAGATTGTGAGGACATTCGTTGAGTGTAAACCATAGCGGAAAAGGTTTCATGCTATTTGCTATGGTGTGATAGTCAATGGCTGCCCAAGGTGGTTATACAGTACAAAACGGGTACCAGACTGACCTTCAAAAGAAGATCTATCAAAGTTAGTGCCTACCTTGGTCATCCCTTTCTGATAATTTGTTCAGATCCCCTCAAAAGCAAAATGTATTGATATTGTTTTTTTAGGAAAGAAAGCGCCTATGATTTTCAGGAATGAAAAATCCCGGTTGTCTCAAATCCTGGCAAAAAGTATTAGAAAGTTACCTTAGAGATTGTTCCACAATTAATATTGTAGGTCAGAAGAAACATGGTAATCCAGTGGCGTTTCATATCTCCTTATGTCTTTGCTTGAGCCATGAGATGAAGTCATCAACTGTTAAATAATATGATATATTCACCTAGCATGTTGCTTATTTTTTGTTCTTTGATCATCGTAGACATCTCATTGTAGTAGGGTATAGTTGATGTCTTCGAGCATGTTGGCTCATGGAGCATGGAAGTTTCATTAGTTCCAATACCTTCTACCAAGGAGTGCCTTTTTGGGTAGTTGTTTACCTATATTGCACAGACATGTGTAGGACTACACAGTAAGGACACGGCAACAAGGACACGGCACCTATTTTGGTTAGTCCTAGTGTATTTTGGAGTGTCCTCGGTGTGTCCATGTCTGATATGCATCTGATATGACACGCCCTAGATTTTTTGAGTGTCCATGCTTCTTAGTTGTTTACTAATGTTCCATTACATGGAGGCCGCTATTGGTGGCATGACCATGCCACTTGTGGAAAACAATAAATGAATATCCAAAAAGTACAAAATATGTTCAAGAAGTCGATGGTACTGACGAGTTTCAAGTGGTGAAGAGAAAGAAAGAAAGAAGCTCGAGTCTAGAATCGCTCTTTCTTTAAGGCAATATTTGCCTCTGCTTCCGAAGATAAAGTCAGACACCACAACAATAGATTTTGAGGTAAAGATTTTGTTGCAGACTTGCTGTACAGGGACGGACCCCCTATGACCGAGGGTGAGACACGCTCTCCCTTAGTTTAAAGTTTCTTTCTATAGTGTTTGTCATGTTGTTTTCTTCATTTTCATTTTAAATTCAGCTAGAAATGAATGGTTTACTTGGTAAAGTTGTAAGACTAAAATCAGGAGATCTTAAATTCAATACTTAGTCACCCACATCCCAATCTATGGATTTAGGGCTGCCATATCCTAAATCAGTGTTTGCTTGGATCACAAGAGAGAATATATTTGGTATTGCCTTAACTTAGCGAAGGCATCCCCTCATAGATATATGGCTACTCTTGGAAGCCAAGAGACTAATCTTGAACTATTTCAATGGACAAATTAAAAAAAAGTATAAGCTATTATTATTTAAAGGCAAAGCACATTTACATACTATTGGCTAAGTGCTAGATCTTCAAGTTTTGAGAAATGCAACTATATAAGCAACACTTGCAATATCAGACTACAAAATCAAGCACCTATTCAAAGAAGCTAGATGGTTTGATTTTATAGGACAAAAAGATTTTGGCCTCATTCAAGACACAATCACATGACTTGTAGATGCAATAATGCAAAGTGCATCTAAAGCGCCATAGCGCCCAGGTACCGGCGCGCACATGCTCATGCCCAATGAGGTACAATGTTATCACATCATTGAACACCCACTCTAGCATTGAGTTAGCCCAACATTTTCCTTTCACAAAAGAAGTCATACATGTTCTGTAATCTGTCAGCATATGGAAGGAAGGCCCAAAAGTTTCACTTTTATCAAGAACATAATAGAGGCTTAGTACGTTTATGCATAACTTGAAAAAACCAAATGAGGGTGGTAGAGTTTGAACCTCCTGCTTCTTGCCAAGAAACAAGCCATCACACTTGGGCCTAGCCCACATGACGATAGAATCAAATATATATGTATATTCAAAAGTTCCAACTAAAATATCCAAAAATATATAATACCATTTTCAAAATAAGGCACTGTAAGAACATCTGATGGTTTCAGCTCATTGTCCGGAAGGCTAAAAAGGATAGGGGCCAATGAATTAATATTTAGGGCTGGATTAGATCAGTTAAATGGGGCAGACCGGTCAGAGTACACTGTTCAGTATGGACTGTGGATTTAGATGGCAAGCTGAGTGTACAGGTGCTACTACTAATTAAAATTATCAGGTCAACCTCTACTTTTACAGTAGTAACTGAAAATGAAGAGCCAACATAACCCTAATTAACTGTGAAGACCTCTTAGTAGATGTCCAAGTGATCCGAGATAATTAAAACATAGGAAAAGAATAATAAAGCCCCAAGGTAGAATAACTCAGTCAAGTTTACAAGAAAAAAAATTACTTTAATTATAACAGATTGATATATAATGATAGTTATGTCATTTGTTTCATACCAAAGAGTTCTTTTAATAAGATGACGATATTGAACATGAAGATACTAATGCGTAGGAGATTGTTTCAGGCTCCTATTGATATAGGTGAATGGAAGATAATAAAAATTACCACCCTTCTTGCAGTAAACTTCACAACCTATATGACTAATATTACACAATTAAGTTTTCTCACTTACAAATGGAAAAAGGTATATGGCAACAAACCTGCAAAAAAGAAGCACTATTGTATTCAGATAAGGACAGGCTGAGCTGCACGCAGTTTCTTCAGAAAAGTCCTCGGTATATTTTGGTCTTCACTAATATGCACTCCTGCAACAACAGCAAAATATTACCTAAGAACCCATTCGAAACTGATGCTGAAGTAATATGGAATAACAAAGTTTGGTGAGACAAGTCCATAAATAAACTAGACGAGGCCAAAAGGCTTTAGCCTTAAATGTCATTTTAGAGTACCATCAGAGTGGATTCCTGACTGCAACTTCTTAAGTTTAATTAGTTAAATGACTATTTCTTCAAAACTCAAAATGATCTACAATAAAACAAATTCTCCAGAAATAATTACAGAGAAGATTGAAACAAAATACTCACTGCTAGCCCTATCTTCTTAAATGTACAAAAGAAGAGGAGAAAAAGAGAGAAAGTAAATGACATCCAAACTTGCTTATGCTTATCTATCTGCCAAGAGTACAATAAACCAGCTAGAAGGTAGTAAATGGTGGGAACCAATTTGAGAAAAATGTATTGTCCTAACATTCTCCATTGCGCAAAATCCAAGACTTATGCTGTTTACAAGAGAGGTTTCAGTAAGATCCCTTCTAGGCAATCATCTACCTCCTTACTAGCAAATTTTTTTTTTTTTTACTCAATATGTATAACTCGAGGATCATCATCCAAGCCTTCTCCCATCAAAATGGGTTCAGCTATGGAGCATAAAAAAGCTCCATAAAGAATTTCACAAAGTTAAATCTTAAATCACGAAGAATCATAAACTATTTCCACAAGCAAAAACTATAAAGAAATATTAATAGAATACTCGTCGTTTTATCAGGTCTGTTTGATGAAGGGAAAAACAAATAAGGATCTAACTCTATGTTGCACGGACACAAATACAACACAAATGGACACAGTGGCATGCACACGACGCCATTCTTGGCATGTCCTAATGTATTTTGGAGTGTCCATGCCGTGTCTATATGTGTCCGACACAACACAGACACGGCAACCATTTTGGAGTGTCCATGATTCTCAGGTCTAATTTCCATGAAATAATTTGTTAGAATAATTTCTCGAGATTCAAGAATGGCTTGTCAGCCAAGACTGGTGTATGGAACATGAACACACACAACTGCGGCATCAAAGAGACGATCCTGGACATCCCAAAACATCTCGCCCAAAATTTCATGAAGGAGAATAGTCAGGTAGCCCTTGAAATTCCATATTAGATACATCGATCATAACTGAGCCCAAAAATCTCGCACTTGATTGTGATACCATGGAACTTTGCGACCACTGGAAATTTTCTAGACCCTTTGTACATGCTTACCACTTTTGAGACAACCACTCATGCAATTCCCCGGAGTGCAAACTGCAAGTGTGCTTATAGCACCCTTGCCTCTCATGCACATGGTTTCGCATTGCGGTTTACACTGTATCATGAGAAACTCTAGCCTTGACTTGACCCCGCATTTTCTCTTGCACATGAAGCCTTATAAAGTTACATCTTTTCCCATGTTGTATGGATATGAATGCAATACGACATGGTACGAACACTCATTGATTTTGGCATGGCATATCAATGGGTATCCGACATGGTCACAATGCGTACTACACAATTCTGGAGTTTGTGTGCTTCCTAGTGCCTCTTCAACCTCTTAACCACATCTAACATGAAACAATGTTTCATTGTTACCAAGAACAATACCATGGAGGCTTGGTTCATTTACACAAAACCTCAGATACTAATAATGGTGGTAGAATTTGAACCTCCTACGATTCTACCTTTTGCAAAGAAGCAAGATATCTAACAACTTGGATGAGCCCACTTGATGTTGTCTTGGAATCAAACATATACCGCATAGGCCTATATTCCAACAAGAAGTACCAAAAAACATTAATATTATTTTTCGAAATAGACTGGTCAAAAGATTTGAAGTGTTAAGGTTAGGGGAAGCGGAGTTGTCAAAGAGGTTGGCAATAGGGTCCCCTATGTTATTGTTTAAGACAGGGTCCAATTAAGTGCACTGGCAGATTCAGTTAGGCTACTCATGTCGACCTAGAGGTTACACACAAACGAGCTTGAGCATTGTAATGCACCACACTGTACGAGGGCCACTATAGGCTTGAGTTAAGCCAATAGTTTCCTGGGACTAAATGTTCCATTGTTATCAAAACTAATGGAGGCTTAGTTCATTTTATACAAAACCTCATAAATCTAATGAGGATTTAAACCTACTTCCCTTGCCAAGAAGCTATTTAACAACTTGGGCCGATCCCACTTGGTGAAGTCTATAAGATCAAACAAACACAATATTCTAACATTCCCATAAAAAGTACCAAATCTAAAAATATGATGAAGTCAAAAAGTTTCATGTTTTAGGCTAGGGGAAAGCAATTTCCAATGAGCAAAGGAATAAGGGCCATTTGGTTACTTTTTAACACTAGGTTGGATCAGGTAAATAGGGACATATATCCATTTCGGGTACTCTCTTCAACCAGGATGCAGGATTAAATAGCGAAGTGCATCATTCTATGCAACCAGGAGGTCATAGTATCCATTCAGGTGGCCACTCTTGTCCTAACCTAATACAGATGCTATACTACTAGTTAGAACAGCAGGTGTTATATACTTACTACTAACTTTGCACTACATAGTAATTTCAAAATCTTTCACACCAGAAACACTAGTAAGAAGAGTACTACTTAATCCGCTCATGCTGCTGCAAACCTCCCATTTTACAGTAGTGAATAGTAACTAGTAAGGAGGGACAATACTTGAACAATCCTAATCAAAAGTTAGGTCTCTAAGAAGAACTTTCGTGTTTCAAAAATAATAGTGAAGCATAAGAAATGGATATCAAAGCTCTAAGGTAGAATATCTCACGAATTTGCAACATGGCCCAACTTATCACTGATTTTCAAATGATAGTGATTATATTTGATGTACAAAATAGAGCACGATGATTATTATGCCAGTGGTAATAATTTTTCATAAATGGAAAGGTAAATAAAAGTATCAACCTTGTTGCAGTGGCACTTTGTAATCAATACGATTATATTATGCAATTTACTTCAAATACAAAGGAAGTAAATCCACTTACAAAGAAAAATTGGATTAAGCTTTTGCACTGGTCCAATTGTCAGTGAATATGTGAGTATAGTAATTTGCACTAACGCAAGAGTTTCTAAGGTATAACTCATGAGCATGGTAAGAATTTCAGCTGGCATTCACTGAGGAGTGGGCCAGGTGCAGTGTACGTGGGGTAGGGGCTTCTTCACTGGCCCACTGTTAGTGAGTACTTGCACTAGCTCTTGTCGGGCTTGGTGTTTGTTAAAAGTACTTTTCAAGAGGATGTAAAAAAAGTACAAAGTAGAGCACGATGACTATTATGCCATAGAATCATAGTGATTCTATTTCATGTACAAAATAGAGCAAGATGATTATTATGCCAGTGGTAATAATTTTTTCATAAATGGAAAGGTAAATAAAAGTATCAACCTTGTTGCAGTGACACTTTATAATCAATATGATTATATTATACAATTTATTTCAAATACAAAGTAAATCCACTTACAAAAGGAAAATTGGATTGAGCTTTTGCACTGGTCCAATTGCCAGTAAATATGTGAGTATAGTAATTTGCACTAACACAAGAATTTCTAAGGTATAATAACCCATGAGCACCGCAAGAATTTCTGCAGGCATTCACTGATGAGTGGGCCAGGTGCAGCTCTTGTGGGGCTTGGCGTTTGTAAAAAGTACTTTTCAAGAGGATATTCAGCAAACCTGCAGAAGATGCACTCTTGTCTTCAGAAAATAAAGGGTAGACTGGGTAGAGTCCATTTCTTCAAGAAAGACTTTGGTGGTTCGCCCTTCGCTAAAAGCATATATGCACTCCTGGAATAGTGCCCTGAACAATTTGGAAACATGAAGCTTGTTAAGAAAACCTTCTCATACTAAAAGAACCAGTTTGAGAGCTATGCATACCAAGAAAATTAAGATGAGCAGAATCCATTTAATATGCTCTGCAAGCCACCTTAACTGTAACCTTAGAATCAATCAAGATGAATTCATGTCATCTTCTGGTTAGCTTAATTAGTCAAATGGAGCTATATTTTCTCCAAACTCAATGTGAAGTACAATAAAAACTAGCTTTTCCACATATAAGAACAGATAAGAGCCAAGTAAAATACTCACTGCTTTCGCCGCTCTTAAAAATACAAAAACACTGGCAAGGAAGAGGAGAAAGAACGGATCAGATTCCATGAAGAATGAAATGTTGTCCAACCTCACATATGATTTCCCATTCTTCCAAGCATAATAGAGCAAACCAGCTAGAAGAGTGTAAGTGGTCGGCAATACACACTACAAGCATTCTTTATTGTGCGCAAAATCCCAGAGCTAATGTCATGTACACCAGAGCATTGAGTAAGCGCCCTTCGAGACATTCAACATTCGTGAATGTCTGCCTCTTTAGTAACAGGGAACAATAATTTATTCAATATATTTGAATTGATTTACAAATATAAAATATCTCGAGAAGCAAAGCATAGTCAGGCATTAATTCAAGCATCCAACATCCTATCAGGTCTACTCATTTGAATGAAGTAATGACAGGGAGGAAGAAATTAAGAACAAAAATGGAAGCTACTCTGAAGCATCCAATCTCACTGATATATTTTGTTAGAAATCAAAACAAATTTATCCAGAATGTAACCGAATCACCTCAAATCTTACATACACTTTACTCGTTCTTCCAAGCAATCAAAACCAACGAAAAGCTAAGACGTTGTGCTTCCCCGAACACCTGTGAGCAAGACCACGGCGACAGCTTGTCATCAGCCGAGAGCAACGTCTGGAACATGAACACCGCATTCCCCGCCGCAGGATCAAAGAGCCAATTGTGGACATCCCAAAACACCTCCACCGGGACACTGTCCACGAGAATGGTATGGTTACCCCTGAACTTCCACGCCAGCCGCTTCACCTGCATCACCCTCTTCCTGTCGATCCTGATCTCGAGGCAAGGGTCGTTAAGCCCGACCATCTCGCACTCGATGGCGATATCATGAACTTTCCCATTATCGCAAAACTGGGCCTTGGTGAAGTACATCTTCTTCCCGAACAAGTGCTCCTTCTTGGCTACAAACAGCGCGTTCGAACGGGGCAGGCTCGTGCCCGTCTTCCGACAGGCCTCTTTGCTCATGTCTCCGAGGAGGAGAACAATTTCAAGATCGAACAGTATCGCGACGTAGAAACCTTCCAAGGGCTCGGGCGAGGGCCCGAACCTGGCGGAAGATAAATCCCAGAAGACGTCCATCTTGGACTCGTCGAGCTCGAGACTCTTCGACCCTTTCTTTTTGGAGAAGAGACAGGGCTTGATGTCCAGCCTGCCGAGGCTGCGGTTCGTCGAGCATTCCTCGACCGAGACGCCTAGGCCCTGGCCCATCAGGTTCTTGGTCCATGTTATGGTGATCAGGCACCAGCTGCCGCCGCGGCCGAGCGGGGCCTGGTAGAGGCCAGTGACCAGGTTGTGGGCAGACTTGTGGGTGGAGCTGGAGGAGGAGGAGGAGGAGGAGGAGTCTGCTATCTGGACTCCGCTCTCTCCGAAACAAGAAGGGAAGTCCTTCATATTGATCTTAGTTTCCAATATCTTGGTGTATCATCTGAACAATATAACAATGGTTCAATTCAATTCAACAACTCACTTGTACCTTATTTTTGTTTGTGCAAGAATTAGGGTTTGGACTAGGTAAAGCCATTCAATATTAACTTTAGGGTCAACAACCCTAGCTATTGCAAACAAGATGTGCAACAAAATAATCAACAACATACTAGTTGGTTAGAAGGCACCAGAAAAGGAAATCATGCCATGAAAAAAAATAAGAAAGAACAACATACTAGTTAGGGAAGAGTTTCCATACCTCACATTCAACCATGAACTCAGGATCAAGATCCCACCACTACCTCACAATATGAGATGATCTGCTGAGGAAATATTGTCTCTCAGAATATTAAGGGAAAAAGAAAAAGAAAAAGAAAAAGAAAAAGAAGAAAAGAAAAGAAAAGCCACATAGACAAACTGGCACAACAACTGGTTTCAGTTGTGTGGAGTTACCAAGAGAGATCACGAGATGGATTGCTGCAGCTGTACAAATCTCTCCTCTATCTCTGCTCTTTGCCATTTGGACTGACTGACAGGCTCACATGCATTTGGAGTCTTGGACTGAACAACAGAGATTCCCTTGGGCTGTTTGGACACACGAGATTGATTGTTTTGAAAGTGGTTTCAAACTGTTATTTTTGTTGCGAGTGATAGTTTGGTGTAGACAGTTTTTTTTATTTAATATTTCTTTCAATTCTATTTTAAATGATTGTGATATAATATTTTATTACAATTGAATGAGTTTTTTTTTTTTTTAATTCTCACCTAAATTTTATGCTATCATCCAAAATAAAATTGTTTGAAATTCATCACTTACAGGAACAAAAAATTATGTATCCAAATATATTTTAAAAAGTGATACGTATACACTTTTATTACAAGTGTACTGCATTATAACATGTTAAAAATAATATTTTTACACTTTCGAGAAGCTATAAGCATCCAAACAGCCTCAAAAAAGAAATTATCTAACCAAATGACAACAATGAAATTTGAGTTCATCCAATAGTATCACGACACACTACTAAAACTAAATTAAAATGACAAAAATAGAATATGATTTGGATGAGACTCGATACTCATCATTGCTTTGCTATGTGGTAAGCCGTTCCACTGAATAATTTTCCATTCTCAACATCATCTGCGCATGTTTGGTCCTTTATATGTGCATTGTCGACTGAGGAAGGAAACAGAGGGAATTGCTCAAGATGTGCAATAATAGTCTCAATAGTCATAGTTATAAATGCACTATTCTTGTGTCCTTTACTAGTTTAAATTCAAACTAAATGGAGATTATTATTACAGGTAAAGATAGACAACACCTTGTTTGTGTATCCATACATTATCTATCAAATACGAAACCTCAGAAACGGTTACATTATACAAGGGAAATGCTTCTATAGCTAGGTTTCCCCTGAATACTATACTATATGGAGACACTGTTAGGGATCCCCTTGCCGGTGAGCCCGCCAGAGCTCGTCGGAAACAGCAACGTGTACGGCATCTCGGCCGGCCCGTTGTGGTTCAGTAGATCCGGGTCTCGGTTCTGTTAGAAGAATACTTATAATATAAATATATTATTTTTCAGAGATTTATAAGATAACAAAGAAACAAAATGAAATTGTTATCGGCCTCCGGAGATGTCGTGCACGAAGCACTGTCCTAAGAGTTGGGGAGGAGCAAATTACATAGAGAAGCAAAAAGTACATCATTGGGGAGGAGCAGTCAAATCACGAATATGTTGTGCCAAAGCGGCCATTCTCTCATTCCTGGAGTCCAAGATGTTAGCGCGAACCCGCTCCAGTCGTACCTCGTCATCGCTCAGGAGGGACAATTCGGACCGAAAATGAACAAAATCGGCACGGATGTTACCCACACGTGCCAAGTTCCGCTGAGCTGTATCCATTCGGCTCTTCAACACATCTCGAGCTGCCGATGACTGGAGAGCCCACTCCTTTGCCTGAGCGAGTTTAGCTTCCAATTTGCGGACCCTCGCTTCATTTCCCTCATGTTCGGTCTCGCATTTCGTTAGATGAGGAATAACCTCCTCCAAGACGGCCTGCTCTTCATCCATCTCCTGCTGCTGTGTCTGGATGAATTTGTTTAAACATTCCATCTGTTCAGCAAGCTTCGCAGTCAAGGAGTTGTACTCGGCCTGAATCATATCGTCGACGTTGCCTCGAGATAGTTGCAAATATTCGTTAATGGGTTGTTCTAAACCATTAACTATTTGCTCTAGCGCATCAGCTCGTCCAGCATCATTGAAATTTCTGATCGACGCTATCACAAGCTGGTAGGACGTCAGCAGATTATCAAAGCTCAGGTTCTTCTCCAGCACCATGGAAATCAACTCCTTCAAACTGCGGTAGAATAGGCTGGTATATTGTTCAATCAGCATATCTAAGACCGGATGCACGCTAGGAGTGGCTGCGATACCGAAAAATCTCCTTCCAGGAATGACCGCGGAGGATGTTGCCATGGCCGTTGCCTCTACAGATGGCGCTATAAAAGAACGAACACCAGCAACGGTTGAAGTCGCTGGCGTACTCAACGAAGGAGGCACAGTCGCGATGATGGGCTCATCCTCCTCTGAAGATATCTGAACTGCTGTTGGCGAGACAACACCCGAAAATGTTGCAGATGAAGGATCGGCAGCTTCAAAGCATGCCTCTTCAAGGTCGAGCGCCGTCGTTTCATCGGCAGGAGCCGCAACAAAGTCAAAGGTTGCGTCAACTCCGCCCTCCCCTGAGATGTCTTCACCTGAAAAGAAGACAAGAGAAAGTTAATATCAATTTGATGTTAATTTTCCTAAAAGGTGCGTAAAGACAACATTTACCCATGGCCGATGGTATATATGTTGCGTTCGCAGCCTGTACATCTAAATCATTTCTTAATGATGCTAAGCGAACTGTCATACCTGGAGAAGAGGGTGCACCAACTGACGTTGGAGGATAGTCTTCCCAGTCGTCACCAAGATCCACTCGAGGCTCATCGGGTGGAATCTCGCTGGAAATACTTACAGACGAAGTAGGGGTTACTCCCAGTATTTGTCTGGATAAATGTATCCTTAATATGCTCGGCCTCGAAGGCGATCTCGTAGCACTACCAGAAGCAGTAGTAGCAGCAGCGATCTCAAGCAAAGAATCTCCGGCACTGCCAACCGAAACTATAGAGGTTCCCTCTCTAAAAGACGAAGGACCTCTGATCAAAGAATCATCCCCAACAGGGAAACGACAAGCTCGCTCCTAGAAGCCACCCTGGCGGAAGCCTTTTTTGGACCTTGGGCAGTCTTCTTCTTGCGGGGGGAAGGCTCTTTCAGAGTGAAAGTCTTCCATTTCTAGGGGATAACGAGAGGCTCTGTTGGCAGAGCTATTACGCCTCTCGGTATTGTCAACAAGAACTCGTCTGCCCCGACAGTGTCTTCATTCTCATCCGAGGAAACAGACGGTATCTCCTCTCTACCAGTGGATCTATGGGAAGGCATCCTAAAACTTTCATGCACATCAAAATTGCGATAGAAGGTATTGATGGACGCATAGAACTGCGCGTACGAGTGCAGAATGCACAACTCCATAGAGAGGGAAGTCGCGGGCACAACAAAAGTTGCACCAGTACAGCCCGTGATGAAGTACTGCCATCCTCTGGCTCCATTAAAGCTGGTAATGGCATTCCCCACATGCAACTGGTCGTACCTAAACTGCCTGGCGAACCGACTGGGCAAATAAGGCTCCAGGTAGCAGTGGTCATCGCTTCTGTATAGCAAATGGGAAGGTCTAATACAGACCAACCAGTAGAAGGCTTCAGGAGAAAGAATGGTCCTCCCATGGCCCTCATTCTTAAGTTTCTTCCCTTGTTGATTGATGTGTACAGGGGGGGACGATACAGAAGAGTTTCCAGCTGTGGGCAACATTTAACGCCCGTCGGCAATCTATGACGGTCGCCACGTTCCAAGAGAAATTCTTGTAATTCAACAAGAAGTTATTTCCTGAACCGCTGGCAGGACCGGGAGACATCACCCTGGTATTGTGAAGAATTAACCATCCCATCAGGTATAGGAATGGTAATTCTACTCGGAAAAATCCTTTACACTGCGTCTCATCCGCGAGCAGCCCATCAGTAAGGGCCCTCAGGCCTGCTTGTATTCTACATACCATAGCAGGAAGCAGGCCCAGTCTTGCTCCGAACACCAAACGCACTGCAGGCCATAAGGTGTTGCGATGGATGCGATCTGCAGATGCGATGTCAGGCACTACCCAGCGGCGAAGCCAAACGGAGAGGAAGCCAGCCAATTGAGCTTCCCTTGACAGAGGCTTGCGACAATGCCTCATATAACTGAAGGCTTTTGTGCCTGCAGGGTAACCCCCTATCTCCTCGTCAAAAATATGATCTGAAGCCCATGCGTCTTCAATAAGGTCATCGAACGTGTTAGCATTGAGCATGCTCAGGAGGTTCAAGGGCATATCTCGGCTATCTACCACCTTGTCCGGCTTAACATTTCTGGCCTGGTGGAAGAAGAGATATGTTGCCCACTTGTTGATGTGAGCCAAATCAGAGGGCTCCTTGTAGAAAGTGGTGCAGGAAAGATAGTGGCACATCAGCTCCTGATATACTGCCACTGCCCGAGGGTTTGTATCCCTCAACTCCCTGTTTGTAGGGACGTACTCTTCATAAGGAGCGTCCCCCATTGGCAGCTTTAAAATCTCTGCCATCTCATGAAGGGCTAAGCCCAACTCACCCAACGGAGTGGCAAAAGTCCCAGTGAGCGAGTTGTATCGCTCCATCAAGGCTAAGAACAAGTTGGGGTTGACAGGCAACCCAACACTTGTGGCACTCACGGCCGCGAACAAGCCAATACTTTCCAGCTCCGTCTGGAAGTGCTTCAGGGCCCAGGCAGTCAAACTGGCCCATCGAAGATTCCCTGGGCTAAGCCATCCACTGGTCCAAGGGTTGACCCTGGGGTATATTCCTCCCTGCCCCATAAAGTCATTGTAGAAGGTCAACATCTGAAACGGCTGGATCAGCGAAGTGTCCTCACTCGGGACACTATCCGGCAGCAATCCCCTAAAGGGCATAACAGGGCCCGAAGGACGGCTCATATAGGCCCCTCGGTTTAATCATTTGTTATATAAAATCTTCTCCGGTCGGCCGTGAAGATCTAGAGTCAGAGCCCACATCATCTTCCTAGGATGTGTGGCCTGGAAGAACGCCGAGATAGGGTAATCCCTGGGCATCCTGGGCAGATACATGACCGTGCCCTCAGCAGTAAACACCCAATTCTCCTTCTTGGGTTTAGTCTGGGACTATTTGTCGATAACATCCCCGAACAAGAAACCTGGTTTCTTATACTCCGTCCCGTCTATGTATGTCAGGGGCTCCCCACTGATCATACTTAGCAGCATGCGTTCTCCCTGGGACGAGATCATGGTTCCCCTTTCTTCAGGATAATTGGTGCTAGAGATGGAGAATGTCACATGGGACAAATCCTCCAGATATTTGAGTTCAACATCCCGGCAGCAGAGCCCATCACCTCAGCCAAAAGAGGGATCTGCAAGTCCACTACAAAATACAAGAAAATAAGTCAGTTTCTACACTAGACAATATACTCTTGCAGTTTACGCCAAAGATTATCAGTCTGAGCTTTTACGCCAAGACTGCAAAAACTTGAGCTCTTACGCTGGAACCTATTTTCGAGGCGTAAAATTCAAGGTTGGCAGTATACGCCCAAAATCTAACAGTCTGAGTTTTTACGCCAGACTGCCAAAATCTGAGTTTTTACGTCAGAATTTTCATCCAGCGCGTAAAGCCCAAAGTTGAAAGTATACACCAAATTTTGACAGTCTGAGTTTGTTACGCCAGACTGCAAAAATATAGAGTTTTTACGCCGAACATTAGGAATGTGCGCGTAACAATAAAATATCTTCGTACATCATCCTCCTCGAAGAGGCTCTCAGCACAAAAGATGACCTTGCGCGTGCACGTACAACGTGTGCGAAAGATTTTTTTTTGAAGTCTTTATCTGTAATGTCCGGAGCACAGCTCAACGGTGGAGTGCTGTGTTCCGATCGAGGCTCGTTCAGCCTAATGGGAGCTGCTCGTGCTTGAGCAGTAGAGCGAGAAGAGGAAGCGACCTTCTTTCCCTTAGCAGTGGAAGCCTGTTTAGGCGCCATGGCGATCCTGAGTTCTCGAGAAAGAGACGAAGAAGAAGGGTTCTTGGAAAGCAAGGGTTTTGTGAAGACAGATAAAAGTTTTCTCTCTCAGGACCTTGAGCTATTTATAGAGTTCGGATAACTCTTCGAATCCCTAACCAAATTCGATATTTAATATTCGGTTATGATTTGGGACCACGTTAGCCTATCATTTGAAAAAAGAAGACGGACGGTCAGTGGATCCAGAATTTACGTGCAGAACAGATCTATGATTTTACGCTAAGGAGCTTTTACGCTCAGAGGCTACAAATCTACGATTTTACGTTCAGAAGCTATAAGTCTATGGTTTTATGCTCAGATGCTTTTACGCTCAGGAGCTTTTACGCTCAAGAGGCTACAAACCTACGATTTTACGCTCAGAGGCTACAAATCTATGATTTCACGCTCGGAAGCTTTTTACGCTCAGAGGCTACAAATCTACGATTCTACGCTCGAAAGCTACAGACGGCCAATTACAAGGGTTTACGCAGAAGATGCTCCTTTTTGGCTATGAAATATTCCAAGTGCCTGAAAACACACAGAGTTCAGCATTGAAGATGACTCTTCTTCTTGGGCCATTTGGAAGTTCATCCAAAGTCCAGTCAGAATAATTTACAAAAGTTCAAGTATGGCTTGGTCGACAGAAATTTCTCGCCTTTTTTAAGGGTTTTTTCGGGAAAACCATTCTTAAAGATGATGATCTGAACAAGAATTCTTCGTATCAAAGAAGTGACAATTCAGAATTCTACGCGACTCCTCGTCCAAAACAACATGACAGTTTGGATCTTCAACTTAAATGCTAAGGAGTTTTTCTAGCGTCTTCTGCTACGCGTAAAAGATGGGACGAGATCAGATACTTTTTTATCGGAGTCGGCGTAAAATTATTCAGATGTGTCGAAGCTGCACATTATTCAGACTTTCTCACAGCAAATATGGCAAATCATCAGATGCATAAAAGAAGACAATTCTATTAATCATGATTACATATGATGGAAATCCAGTTTACAAAGGGTTTTTCATACTCATGATTACATATGATGGAAATCCTTTTTTCTACAAAGAGTTTCTCATTTTTATTTAAGATCACGCCGAGAATCTGTTGTGTCAGGTTCTCATATTGGTGGAGATCTTTTTTAGTCTTCTACAGCAGTTAATCGGCTTCCGTAGCTGATTAACAAGAAAATGATTAATGGCGGGAGGATACAGAACTGGGCATATATCAATTACGCAAGCCCACCCTCCATATGCCATGGCAGGCATGCCCTATAAATTGTGTTAGGGGTTCAGACCCAACACAATACTGGAAGACAGGGCCAGACTGCCTACCATCATCCAGCACCATAATGGGAGAAAATACAGCTTGCAAGCTGTGTGGTCCAATACGACCCGTCCTCTCTCCTGGACGAATCGCCATATAAAATTGTTGATCATCCCGAACAAATGAAGCTATGATATCCTTCCATGATCCATCGTTGCAGAGGACATTTGCTCGAATATGCCTCTTTTTACGGCTCCTTACATGCTGGAAGAACATGATCTTCTTCTTCCTCAAGTCAATCCGACGAAGCTCGGCAACCATCTCTTTGTAGCGAAGAAAGTATGGGAAAAATAGCTTAACTCATTTGCCTTTATATAGGCAGAGGAGAACACACCAAATCCTAACAAACCCCTAAAAATTCGCCAGAAATTAGCCTCGCGGAACAAGTCAAACTTGACCGTTTCATGCCTCATTCAAAGTATTTCAAATTACGAGGAATTTAAAAACTTTGAAGGGGGTCTTGTAGAAGCATGAAAAATACACTAGGGAATCATACGCGTAAAACCCTCAACATACAGGAAGCCCGCGTAAAACAGAGCTCCAGTACTGGATGGCGTAAAATATGACTTCAGAGCCATTGGCGTACAACAGAGCTTCAACGCTATTCAGCGTAAAACATAGCTCCAGAACAACCTACGTAATGCAGTATTTCCAAACTGCTTCGGCGTAAAAAGGTTGTTACATTGCCACTTTGGCGTAAAACCTGTCTGCTTTTAATGCAGCAGGAAGTTGTACGAGGAACTCTTCGTATTCCTCGAATGAACCTGTCAGTTGAAGAAGTGAACCTGACTCCTAACAAAAAGTGTTGCACGGTGATCGAGAGGACGGCTGTAATGATGACTCTGCACAGAGCCCCAGATTGTCGTCTAGTGACATAACCCTTGATATAAGACGTCGTTTACGCATTCAAGGAATACGTTGCCTATTCTACACAGGCAGAGATGAGCTTTACGCTCAGGATGAGACGAAACCAACCGCCACGTCAAAAGCTATTCTTCGTACAGAACTCGAGGCACGTCTCTACAATTAATGCACAAGATGGGGGCAAATCTCTGCATTTAATGCACGAGATTTGGTTCTACTTTTAATGACTGGGTGAGCTATAATTAGGGCTAATACGTCCACATCACCATCCCCGCACATTACGCCAACCAGGCTATTTTCAGCTATAGGAGCACGTCGTACGCTATCTCCTTGAAATACGTCGACCTGGCTATTTTCAACTATAGGAGTACGCCGTACGCTATCTCCTTGAAATACGCCAACTCAAGCTATATTTACAAAGGTGCGTGATAAGGCTATTTGGCCCAGAATACGCTCAAGACCTCAGTCAAGGAGGAATAACTGGCTATCTTTACGCTGGTTACCTATCCATGCAGCATCAAGCTTTACGTAAAATTTGGTTTCTACGCCAACATGACAGCTACTTGGCTTCTATGCCTACTTGGCTTTTACGCCATCAGAACAACTATTTGGCTTTTTACGCCAACGAGACAGTTATTTGGCTTTTATGCCAACTATCTCTACGCAAGGGGCAGTTATCTACGTGGCTTGCATGCCATGATCTTCGATAAGCGATTATACGTATTACCTCATAATGGGACACACATCACACGCCAATTTAGGAGATCATTCATACGTGGGTAGCAGTTATTATAACCGCCGCATAAAAGGTGCAGCTCTCTCCGCTAATTCGGTTTCTACGTCGACTGCGACCAAATTCTATAAATAGAGACCTCCGGCCACGGAGGTCAAGGGCGCGGAGAATAACAGAGGTCAAGGTCAAGAAAGCATCCATAGAGAGCTTTGGCAACGAGAGTTCAACTTTTTCTGCAGTCTTCGAAGCTTCTTCTTCTTCTACAACATTTCTTCGTCATCGTGTGGTCCAAGGGACAAAGTGATCGACCGCAGATCAGACTCCTATAGCAATATTTTCCCAGAATCAAATTTTTGTACTTAACATCCTCGTATAGGATTAATTGTACTTCTTTTTCTTGTTTGTAAACAAAGAAAGGGTTTCGTATAAACCTAGTTTTAATTTCTTTCGTTTATTATCAAACATAGTAATAATCCCAAAAGTCACCACCAGGCTGTGACATCCCCTCGCTCGTCTCTCGATACCACTGTGAAGTGCCCTAGCCAGCCCACTGGAAAGTGCCCTGGCTAGCCCACTGATAAGTGTCCTGGTCAGCCTATTGGGAAGTGCCCTAGTCATCATGCTGGGAAGTGCCCTGGTTAGCCTGTTAAAAACTGTCTTGCTCAGCCTGTTGAGGGACCTCGTCATCTTGTTGAAGTGGGCTATCCATGTCCCAAACATTGATATACTTTCTACGCGGGCATGCTTGCCGTCGGCTAACAAAGCCTTGGGGATAATCCGACGAAATATGTAACGGAGGGTTCGGGGGAGTCAAAATTGCTTGCACACCATCCAAAAATGATTTTACTGCTGTGCTCAACGGGTCTATCACGGGATAATTTTTACATGCTAGATTCAAATTTGCACTACCAAAAAAAGTTAAATTAGCGACGTCTAAAAACGTCGCTAAATAACCAAAAATCGTCGCTAATTTGGTTTAGCGACGTAATTAGCGACGTTTTAAAGCAGTCAGAAAAAACTAAGTCGCTAAAACAAAAAACGTCGCTAAACGTCGCTATGCCGATATTTTTTAGCGACTTTAATGTGTCGCTAAATTTAGCGACGTTTAGCGACGCCGCGTCACTAAATAGCGACGTTTATTAAAGTCGTTAAACGTTGCTGATTAGCGACTTATATAGCGACGTTACACCCACGTCTTTAATGACCTGGCAATACTGTCATGTCAGCAATTTGCAACGTACAACGACGTTTTTAGCGACGTATTTAGCGACTGGTTACAGCATCGCTAATTAGCGACGTATTTAGCGACTTAAGTGAACGTCGCTAAACGTCGCTAAAAACGTCGCTAAATGTCGCTAAAAACGTCGCTAATTTTTAAAAAAAATATATTACATTTCTGGGTTTACCAACCCCCTTGGGTTCATTATCAGGTATATGATGGTAGTAGAAATAATTGAATAAAGAACACAGTAGCAGCACCAAGGAAAAAAATTCTAGTGTACTGGGTAAAAATAGGCCAAGTATCAGTCATCGGTTGTAAACCAAAATATGAATAATATAATAAAATTTGAAGAAAAGAAAGCATCCAGTAAATCTCATCGTAAACGTAAAGAATATGGCAAATTTATATCCATATAATCGTATCCTAAATAATAAAAAAAATATAAATATCCAGTAACTAACTATACTACTGCGGATCTGCAGGAGGCTGACCACCGGCGCGCTTGAAGGATAAGAACTCCTCATACTCGTCCCGAGGAATCGACACCGATGTCGATGGAGAAGACAGTGACGTCGGTGGAGTCTGTGTCGATGTAGGCGCACCAGGAGGCCGTGCCCTCTCCAAGTCTGCGAGTCACTGGTTGTAAGAATCCATGGTAGATAACAGCCTCGTACTGCTATGAACCATTGAATCTTGCATCATCGTCAGCCTCTCGCCCATTGATACCTGTGACGCGTGCAGCTCCATGATGTTGCGGTCATTGGAGGATCTAATATCATTTGTCAAATCCCGGAGCTCCGTCATGCTGCGGTCGAGCATATCGAATCGTGCGATGAGCATCGGATCGTCCGCCTGCGGCTGGGACCGGGGCTGCTCCTCCATCCTTCGCAGCAACTCGTCACGGAGAGACGCAATCTGACGGTCAACGGCCTCCTGGACTCTGGCCGACAACTTCGAGGGCTGCGACTGCGAGGGCTGTGTGGAATACACAGCTATCGGGGAGGCCCTAGATGACTGTGTCACAACCAGGGCGCCATAGGAGCCCGTACCGTAGTACGTACCCCTCTGGAGACCACCAGCTGCGGTCACCCACAGGTCATCCGCCGACGGAGCTGGAGCGGGCTGCGACGAAGTACTAGCCTCTCCAGGTGTAGGTGCACTAGCAGTCGCCCGCTCACGCAGCCTAAGATACTCGGCCTAGAAAGGTTTGGAAACTCGATAATTGTCTAAGATATATTAAAATTAACACAAAGTAAAGTAATACTTATATAGGTCTGCGAGGCCCTCTCATCAATGAGATTTTTGTCCTTGCGATGGGTGGTCAAGAAGACGGTCGCCATGTTGGCATCCTCACCCCTCTGTACCTGTTAAAAATATATTATTTAGTACTAAACTTAAATATTTTTTCCCACTACCATTTTATGGTACTTATATTAAAATAATATAATTTAAAAAAACATACCAAATGATAGAAATATTCCGTCATCGGAATTGAGCCACCACACCACTTGGCAGCATTCCGCCTAGCCGCCTTGGCCTTCTCAGACCTTTCCTTGTAGCTCGGATCGTCAAATCTAGCCCTCATCGCAGTCCACTGCTCAAGCGTGATCCAACCTTGGATCGGTTTTCCAGCACGATCACGAGCCTTCTGGTCATCCAGAGCATCTCGGATAAGCTTGGCGGCAACGGTCGGAAAGAGCCGCTCGATCAACTCGGCCCGGTGTGGAGGATAAAAATATGTTTGCTACAATAAATAATTTAGTAAGTGAGCATCACGGATAAGTTATATAATATACATAAATTAGAGGATTTATTTAATATATTTTTACCTGGAAGTGTGCAAACCAGAATGCCTTCCTCTCCTCCGGAGCCTCAGAGTAGTTGATCCAAGGGCCACCGTAGTTGTTCCTCAGAAATTGGCCCAGGCGTCTCTGAACCGACGATGGACGATATCTATACAGAGATAATAATGTAGAATACTGAAAAAGTCGATATACGATGAATAAAGAAATACACGATATATATTATACTAAACTATCTAATTGACTTACTTTGTACCGTCGGCCCAAATCTCTGTCCTCGTCTCCTCCGGAGGTGCGCATGGAGGATCTTGCTGATGCTGGGATAACGTGGGCATGACCTCCTCGACATGCTCATCTGTCCCCATGGTTCCGTCAGCAGGAGAAACGCTGGACGAGAGTGTACTATCACGCCTGGAACTACTCGTCCCAATAGTCGGAGATGTGAGTGATCGATATACTGGAGTACTGGCGACGATGATCCGGAACCCACAGTAGGCAGTACCGGAGGAGCGCTCTGTCTACCTCGGGACCTGCCGAATCCTCCGCGTCGTCCTGTCATATCTGATAACAACATATGATGAATATAGAAAAACACAAATATATAGTACATTCTATAGTCGAAATGTGATGCATATCTTAAAGCATTCTACAGTCAAAATATAATACATATATTCGTTAATGGAATATATTTTACAGTCAAAATATAGTTACATTCTACTTCGTCAATTTTCCAACCTTGATCTACATTCTACAGTCAAAATATAGTTACATTCTACATGCAATATATTTTATTTTCAATCATCTTCAGAAAATTCATCTTGTTCGCCTTCCTCGTCCTCCTCTTCCTCGTCTTCACTTTCATCTACTTCGTCTTCCTCTTCGGATAATTCTACATCTTCTACATTATTACTCGTGTAATGAGTAACTTCCTTTTAGTCCACATCTACAATATTTGTTATAAGAGGTAGATCGTCCTCCTGATAAGCTATTTCGTCAATGTCAAAGGTATTTCTAGCTTTAGTCTTGCATACTGCCCACTAATTCGACCTTGCTGTCCCCCGTCTAGGATAAGTTGTGAAGTACACGAGCTGAGCCTGACTTGATAGGACAAATGGTTCGTAGCCTTGATATCTACGCTTGTAGTTTATATCCATAAGGTCATGCTTGTCAATTTTTCAACCTTGATCTTGAATCAGATCGAACCATTCACACCTGAATAGCACGATATTAGCAGGTTCTGTGCCATAATTATATGTCAACTCCATAATCTCTCGTAAGATGCCAAAAAAATTATTGCCCGGATTGACGTCTTGGTAGTTCAAAATTTTGATACACAAACAACTATTTTTCGTAGAATCAAGATCCAGAAAGCTGTCTCTGATAGAAGCATTTGTTGACTTGAACCTGAACCCATTCACACAGAAACTTGGCCATATTTTTACGACAGTAATTGGTCCCTTGGCTAGAGTTCTAATAGATTCAGTCTCGGGTGTTATTAGACGATCGACCTAAATACCAAAGTAGCGATAGTAAGTTATTTGTTTTGCAAGTGCAGAAATAAAAAGTAATTACCAAGCATCTTACATATGCGCTCAACCAAGAAGGAAAATGGCATCTCATATCTTGTTCTACTTCTTCGTCTGTTATGTAGGGTCCAACCGACCTCAACTCATCATTATATGTGCTGAAAAATAATGAAGCAACTGCTGATTAGTAGCATAATAGTATCTTATACTATTACATTGAGATGATGTAAACGTGGACGCATTAATTACTTACCCCTCTAGCTTATCCACTTCATCCTCGTCGTAATTGAGTAATATATACAATTGAGCAGCCCTTAGCTCATCGTCATTCAAATATCTCTTCTTTATTTTTTTCGAAGGATTTTCGGATACATTGAATACTTAGAGTATTGCATCATTAGATTCCTGATATGCGTCGTCGTTTTTCGGAGCTTTCGTCCTATTAGTAGCAACATGCGGTTTAAAATATGTCGAGCAAAAGTTTATAATCTCCTCGAGAATATAAGCTTCACAAATAGAGCCCTCAACCCGTGCCTTATTTTTCACCTTTCTCTTTAGGTGATTCAGATGCCGCTCGAAGGGGTACATCCACCGATAACCGACATGACCACCAACACATGCCTCATAGGAAAGATGAATTGGCAAATGCTCCATAGAGTCGAAGAATCCAGGAGGAAACACCTTCTCGAGCTTACATAGTATTACCGCAATGTCCTTCTCTTGCTTTTCTAGACGATCGACGAGCAACTTAGTACAACAAAGATCTCTGAAGAATATGCTCAGCTCTGTCAATGGGTCCCAAACGACCTGCGGTAAGAATTCCCGAAATACAATCGGAATTAACCTCTCCATGAATACGTGACAATTGTGGCTCTTCATATCCACCAGTTTGTTCTCCTTGAGGTCGACGCATCTTCTCAAGTTTGACACGTACCCGTCTGGAAACTTTAGACCCTGAATCCACCTACAAAGTCTACCTTTATCCTCTTTCTCCAGTGAGAAAACTGACTTAGGTTGCTTTAACTTTCCATTCCCCTCCTCTATCAAATGCAATGCATGACGTCTACATATTTCTTCTAAGTCCAACCTGGCCTTCGGATTATCTTTCGTCTTCCCCTTTACCTCAATTACAGTATTAATTATGTTATCAAACACATTCTTCTCGATATGCATGACATCAAGGTTATGTCTGATCAGATTGGTGCTCCAATATGGCAGATCCCAGAATATACTCCTCTTCGTCCAGTTATGGGTGCGACCAAATCCGTCACACTTGTACCCCTTAGCAGACTCTTCGATAGCACTTGGTAAATCTTTTATCTCTTTCCATATCGTGCATCCGGGCCACCTTGGCGGTGGATTGGCCTTCTCCACAACTCACACACGAAAAGCATTCCGGTTCCTCCGGTACGGATGATCCTTCGGCAAAAATTGTCCATGACAATCGAAGATGCACGATTTGCCTTCGTATTTCAAACGAAAAGCCCGAGTACGGTCCATACAATATAGACATGAGAGACGACCATGGGTGCTCCATTTCGATAATATTCCATAGGCCAAAAAGTCGTTGATGGTCCACATAAGTGCCGCCCTCATCTGAAAATTCTGCTTTCTAGAAACATCGTACGTGTTGGCACCTACTTCCCACAGCTGATTCAACTCATCTATCAAAGGCTGTAAATATACATCGATGTTCCTCTTCAGATTGTTCGGACCCGGGATAATAACAGTTAGGAACATATACGGAGTCTTCATGCACATCCAAGGCGGTAGATTGTACGGAATGACGATCACAGGCCAACACGAATACTGGGAGCCCGAAAGTTCGAATGGGGTAAAACCGTCAGAGGAGAGCCCCAATCTGATATTACGCGCTTCCTCAGCAAAATATGGGTACTCTCGATCAAAGTGCTTACATGCTTCTCCATCGGATGGATGATCCAATACTCCTTCGATCTGTTTTCGCCTGTGCCAACTCATATTTTCTGCAGTCTCCTTAACCATAAACAACCGCTGCAACCGCGGCGTCAAAAGCAAGTAGTACATCGAATCGGTAGGCTTCCTTGCACCGACAGACTTTCCTCTAACAGTGGCCTTGTAGCGATCAGCACTACAGAATTTGTACGCATCTTCATCCTTGTCGTCTTTGTAGTACAACATGCACCCGTTGTGACATGCATCAATTTTCTCGTATTCCATCCAAAGTGATCTCACCATCCTCTTAGATCGATAGAAGTTTTTAGGCAACTTTGCACCCACGGGCAAGATCTCTATAATCAAATTGAGCAGTCGATTATAGCATTCTTGCGACATGTTAAAATCGGACTTGATGCTCAATAATCTTGTAACCACCTCCAACGGTGAATGATCCTCACAACCAGGATATAGTGGAGTCCTTGCATTCTCCAGCAACTCCATAAACTTTGCAGCATCGGCATTCGGTGCCTCCTCAGCTGCATCATAATTGTCCGAATTGAAACTAGGCCCCGCCGCATCATAAACCATGTTCACCAACCCGTCGTCGTAAGCATCATGGTCGTGGACATCCATATTGTAACACCCCGTTCCGCTCAAGCGGACTGCCGACTCAAACGGCAATAGTGCAACTGTCCCGACCAGCTTTGCCTCAAACAAGAAGAAAAAGATATCCAGACTTGTCCCTACAGGAATCTGGCTTGGACTTTCAGAGGCTCGTTTGACGTATCGCTCTACCGAGGCGAATCATCGCTAAGGTGGGTGGCTACGGTGAACTTGTCTTTGCTTAGCCAGCACACATAAAAATTTGGAATGTTTATGCTAGTCGCTAGGTGATTCACCCCCTGCATGCTAATAAATCCAACGCACCTAGCTAAGGAAAAAATTCCAACTTGTATTGCTTGCTAGAACATGGAAATTGAAATACTGCTTATGTTCAGACCCTCGCATGCTAAGTCCCTAAACGGTTTCACCTCTCGGCTTACCTTCGGGTCCGAGCAAACGTGCCTGGCTACGTTCCTTAGAAATGCATGCTTGTCTGCTTGTATGTTGCCTTGTATTCATCCAAACCCCGGAAGACTACTAAGTAGTCGTTCTGTGCCTGAACGGACCTGCAAGTATCCGGGACCGTTAGGTCACCAAGGCAAATTCTGAACCAGGGAATCTGCAGCAAGAATGAATAAATTCCTGAATTACAGCTCGAGGAGCAAACTACTGAATCCTGTCTCAACAAGTTCATATATATATTCTGTTTCGAACTCGTTCCATACCGGACTTGTTCATATATATATTCTGCCACGAACTTGTTTCTGTATATGACCTGAGACCCTGACTTGCATGTCGCGGACAACTTGTGAAAGGTGATCTTCGGATCTCGTTCTGCGGGCGGTCACCGGGGCACTGGGGCCGACCCGGTCTAGACGGAACTTCTGGTAGTCGTCTGTTTTGGCGGGATAAGTGCAAGACTCTCCGTTTTCTGCATGCTTGCACTTCATCCTCGACCGTGAGACTACAAGCGTAGTCATCTGTTTAGGGCGGGATAAGTGCAAGGCCCATCGTTTCTGTTGCTTGCACTTCATCCTCGACCCTGAGACTACATCTGGTCCTTTATGGCTATGCCAGCGACTTTTGTTCATATAGATAAGTCATCCTCGCTTAGCGGCTATCCGCATGTGAGTCATTGCATAGCATCAATGAACTGAACACCTGAACGATCTGAACATAACGACCCTCATGTTTGCATATGCTATGCTCCTGAATGTTTATACTTACCGTGCTTGAATTAATCATGTTTGCCTTGGACAGGGAAGGAAATGGTAAG
The DNA here is from genome assembly GCA_036927795.1 of Iris macrosiphon. Taxonomy (NCBI): domain Eukaryota; kingdom Viridiplantae; phylum Streptophyta; class Magnoliopsida; order Asparagales; family Iridaceae; genus Iris; species Iris macrosiphon. Next base: position 184,565,189 of record JAYESA010000003.1, on the reverse strand, counting down.
TTGGTAAGTCTCGCCGTGTTTCCTCTAACATCGCACGGCGCACTGCCCGACACGATAAGCTATTCAATGTTTGCATGAAACTGATCCTAAGGCAACTAAAAAGACAACTTAATAGTTGTGCACGAAACCTGTATTACGTGTTGGGATTTGTCGAGCGGGCGAGTAGCTTCCCCACTAGTGCATTCAATGTACTGATAATCCACCAGTTTGATATGCAGGGTGCGGGAGAACCTCGTGCGGTACGGACGCCTCCTTCGTGCGTGCTAAGGCCAGGAGTTCCCTCTGAAGCCTTGCAACGGTGCGTCCGGGACTGAAGCACATATACAAGACATAAGTTGTGAACATCGCCTGACCATCGCCTGTACATTCATTCCACAGTTGTAGCCACTTGGCACGCTTTTACTGTTTCAGAGAGAGGCTTGAGGGACTTGTAATCTCGGCTATACGCCGCCTGTAATACATGTTTCATATCAATAAAGAGATTACTTTACTTGTTTCAATGCTTCCGCTATATTTGTCAACTCAGTGAACCTGTTATCGATCGCCTATGCGTTCATAACTCCGCTGCACTCGGACAATCTGTGCGACTCTGTGGCTTAGAACTCTAACCGCCAGCCAATGAACCTTGGCCTTGCACGGGCGTGGCTCACGCTCGTGCGGCATCACGCCCGGATGGGTTAAGCGATCGTTCCGCGGGAGCGCTGGCGAGGGTGATTCTCGCCTAGCGGGAATGGCCGATTTGCCTGCGGGAGATCGGGGCGTGACAGGTTGGTATCAGAGCCTGGCTTCTACGCCTTTGGACTTCGATTTGATATCTCTGTTTCGAAAGCTCGTTCGTGGGTTATGTGCACGCTCTCTCTCAATGCCTCGATGGGATGTTCCAACAATAAGTCTAAATACTTTCAAAATGCATTTTAATTGATATGCTTGCTTGTCTGGTTGTATGCTGCAAGTAGCCTTTGTGCCAACCTGTGCGAACCCTTGAGAGTATCGCTAGTAGCTTGTCCGCTATATTTGTCAACTCAGTGAACCTGTTATCGATCGCCTATGCGTTCATAACTCCGCTGCACTCGGACAATCTGTGCGACTCTGTGGCTTAGAACTCTAACCGCCAGCCAATGAACCATGGCCTTGCACGGGCGTGGCTCACGCTCGTGCGGTATCACGCCCGGATGGATTAAGCGATCGTTCCGCGGGAGCGCTGGCGAGGGTGATTCCCGCCTAGCGGGGACGGCCGATTTGCCTGCGGTAGATCGGGGCGTGACAGGTTGGTATCAGAGCCTGGCTTCTACGCCTTTGGACTTCGATTCGATATCTCTGTTTTGAAAGCTCGTTCGTGGGTTATGTGCACGCTCTCTCTCAATGCCTCGATGGGATGTTCCAACAATAAGTCTAAATACTTTCAAAATGCGTTTTAATTGATATGCTTGCTTGTCTGGTTGTATGCTGCAAGTGGCCTTTGTGCCAACCTGTGCGAACCCTTGAGAGTATCGCTAGTAGCTTGTCCGAGATTTTTACTAACCCTAAGTTTGGTTGAATGCATCTATTCGAGGGATGCCTTGAACTAGTGCACCATCCAAGACTTAGAAAAAGGTGAAACTCGAGTGCTGAGACTTCGCTATCACTAAGCTGGTTGACGTGTTCACGCTAGAGGGGCCATTCGAAAGTGCGCACGATCCAGTCTAAGCGATATGCTGACTTCGACGCTTGTGCAAATGAAGATCTAAATAAACAAGTACAAACGACTTGTCTAGGATTTGCCTCAACCTAGATTACTGCTTGTCCTTAGTAAGTCTCGAGGACGAGATTTTTTCTAAGTTGGGTAGGATGTAACACCCCGTTCCGCTCAAGCGGACTGCCGACTCAAACGGCAATAGTGCAACTGTCCTGACCGGCTTTGCCTCAAACAAGAAGCAAAAGATATCCAGACTTGTCCCTACAGGAATCCGGCTTGGACTTTCAGAGGCTCGTTTGACGTATCGCTCTACCGAGGCGAATCATCGCTAAGGTGGGTGGCTACGGTGAACTTGTCTTTGCTTAGCCAGCACACATAAAAATCTGGAATGTTTATGCTAGTCGCTAGGTGATTCACCCCCTGCATGCTAATAAATCCAACGCACCTAGCTAAGAAAAAAATCCCAACTTGTATTGCTTGCTAGAACATGGAAATTGAAATACTGCTTATGTTCAGACCCTCGCATGCTAAGTCCCTAAACGGTTTCACCTCTCGGCTTACCTTCGGGTCCGAGCAAACGTGCCTGCCTACGTTCCTTAGAAATGCATGCTTGTCTGCTTGTATGTTGCCTTGTATTCATCCAAACCCCGGAAGACTACTAAGTAGTCGTTCTGTGCCTGAACGGACCTGCAAGTATCCGGGACCGTTAGGTCACCAAGGCAAATTCTGAACCAGGGAATCTGCAGCAAGAATGAATAAATCCCTGAATTACAGCTCGAGGAGCAAACTACTAAATCCTGTCTCAACAAGTTCATATATATATTCTGTTTCGAACTCGTTCCATACCGGACTTGTTCATATATATATTCTACCACGAACTTGTTTCTATATCTGACCTGAGACCCTGACTTGCATATCGCGGACAACTTGTGAAAGGTGATCTTCGGATCTCGTTCCGCGGGCGGTCACCGGGGCACTGGGGCCGACCCGGTCTAGACGAAACTTCTGGTAGTCGTCTGTTTTGGCGGGATAAGTGCAAGACTCTCCGTTTTCTGCATGCTTGCACTTTATCCTCGACCGTGAGACTACAAGCGTAGTCGTCTGTTTAGGGCGGGATAAGTGCAAGGCCCATCGTTTCTGTTGCTTGCACTTCATCCTCGACCCTGAGACTACATCTGGTCCTTTATGGCTATGCCAGCGACTTCTGTTCATATAGATAAGTCATCCTCGCTTAGCGGCTATCCGCGTGCGAGTCATTGCATAGCATCAATGAACTGAACACCTGAACGATCTGAACATAACGACCCTCATGTTTGCATATGCTATGCTCCTGAATGTTTATACTTACCGTGCTTGAATTAATCATGTTTGCCTTGGACAGGGAAGGAAATGGTAAGTTGGTAAGTCTCGCCGTGTTTCCTCTAACATCGCACGGCGCACTGCCCGACACGATAAGCTATTCAATGTTTGCATAAAACTGATCCTAAGGCAACTAGAAAGACAACTTAATAGTTGTGCACGGAACCTGTATTACGTGTTGGGATTTGTCGAGCGGGCGAGTAGCTTCCCCACCAGTGCATTCAATGTACTGATAATCCACCAGTTTGATATGCAGGGTGCGGGAGAACCTCGTGCGGTACGGACGCCTCCTTCGTGCGTGCTAAGGCCAGGAGTTCCCTCTGAAGCCTTGCAACGGTGCGTCCGGGACTGAAGCACATATACAAGACATAAGTTGTGAACATCGCCTGACCATCGCCTGTACATTCATTCCACAGTTGTAACCACTTGGCACGCTTTTACTGTTTCAGAGAGAGGCTTGAGGGACTTGTAATCTCGGCTATACGCCGCCTGTAATACATGTTTCATATCAATAAAGAGATTACTTTACTTGTTTCAATGCTTCCGCTATATTTGTCAACTCAGTGAACCTGTTATCGATCGCCTATGCGTTCATAACTCCGCTGCACTCGGACAATCTGTGCGACTCTGTGGCTTAGAACTTTAACCGCCAGCCAATGAACCATGGCCTTGCACGGGCGTGGCTCACGATCGTGCGGCATCACGTCCGGATGGGTTAAGCGATCGTTCCGCGGGAGCGCTGGCGAGGGTGATTCCCGCCTAGCGGGAACGGCCGATTTGCCTGCGGGAGATCGGGGCGTGACAGGTTGGTATCAGAGCCTGGCTTCTACGCCTTTGGACTTCGATTCGATATCTCTGTTTTGAAAGCTCGTTCGTGGGTTATGTGCACGCTCTCTCTCAATGCCTCGATGGGATATTCCAATAATAAGTCTAAATACTTTCAAAATGCGTTTTAATTGATATGCTTGCTTGTCTGGTTGTATGCTGCAAGTGGCCTTTGTGCCAACCTGTGCGAACCCTTGAGAGTATCGCTAGTAGCTTGTCCGAGATTTTCACTAACCCTAAGTTTGGTTGAATGCATCTATTCGAGGGACGCCTTGAACTAGTGCACCATCCAAGACTTAGAAAAAGGTAAAACTCGAGTGCTGAGACTTCGCTATCACTAAGCTGGTTGACGTGTTCACGCTAGAGGGGCCCTTCGAAAGTGAGCACGATCCAGTCTAAGCGATATGCTGACTTCGACGCTTGTGCAAGTGAAGATCTAAATAAACAAGTACAAACGACTTGTCTAGGATTTGCCTCAACCTAGATTACTGCTTGTCCTTAGTAAGTCTCGAGGACGAGACTTTTTCTAAGTTGGGTAGGATGTAACACCCCGTTCCGCTCAAGCGGACTGCCGACTCAAACGGCAATAGTGCAACTGTCCTGACCGGCTTTGCCTCAAACAAGAAGCAAAAGATATCCAGACTTGTCCCTACAGGAATCCGGCTTGGACTTTCAGAGGCTCGTTTGACGTATCGCTCTACCGAGGCGAATCATCGCTAAGGTGGGTGGCTACGGTGAACTTGTCTTTGCTTAGCCAGCACACATAAAAATCTGGAATGTTTCTGCTAGTCGCTAGGTGATTCACCCCCTGCATGCTAATAAATCCAACGCACCTAGCTAAGGGAAAAATCCCAACTTGTATTGCTTGCTAGAACATGGAAATTGAAATACTGCTTATGTTCAGACCCTCGCATGCTAAGTCCCTAAACGGTTTCACCTCTCGGCTTACCTTCGGGTCCGAGCAAACGTGCCTGCCTACGTTCCTTAGAAATGCATGCTTGTCTGCTTGTATGTTGCCTTGTATTCATCCAAACCCCGGAAGACTACTAAGTAGTCGTTCCGTGCCTGAACGGACCTGCAAGTATCCGGGACCGTTAGGTCACCAAGGCAAATTCTGAACCAGGGAATCTACAGCAAGAATGAATAAATCCCTGAATTACAGCTCGAGGAGCAAACTACTGAATCCTGTCTCAACAAGTTCATATATATATTCTGTTTCGAACTCGTTCCATACCGGACTTGTTCATATATATATTCTGCCACGAACTTGTTTCTGTATCTGACCTGAGACCCTGACTTGCATGTCGCGGACAACTTGTGAAAGGTGATCTTCGGATCTTGTTCCGCGGGAGGTCATCGGGGCACTGGGGCCGACCCGGTCTAGACGGAACTTCTGGTAGTCGTCTGTTTTGGCGGGATAAGTGCAAGACTCTCCGTTTTCTGCATGCTTGCACTTCATCCTCGACCGTGAGACTACAAGCGTAGTCGTCTGTTTAGGGCAGGATAAGTGCAAGGCCCATCGTTTCTGTTGCTTGTACTTCATCCTCGACCCTGAGACTACATCTGGTCCTTTATGGCTATGCCAGCGACTTCTGTTCATATAGATAAGTCATCCTCGTTTAGCAGCTATCCGCGTGCGAGTCATTGCATAGCATCAATGAACTGAACACCTGAACGATCTGAATATAACGACCCTCATGTTTGCATATGCTATGCTACTGAATGTTTATACTTACCGTGCTTGAATTAATCATGTTTGCCTTGGACAGGGAAGGAAATGGTAAGTTAGTAAGTCTCGCCGTGTTTCCTCTAACATCGCACGGCGCACTGCCCGACACGATAAGCTATTCAATGTTTGCATGAAACTGATCCTAAGGCAACTAGAAAAACAACTTAATAGTTGTGCACGGAACCTGTATTACGTGTTGGGATTTGTCGAGCGGGCGAGTAGCTTCCCCATCAGTGCATTCAATGTACTGATAATCCACCAGTTTGATATGCAGGGTACGGGAGAACCTCGTGCGGTGCGGACGCCTCCTTCGTGCGTGCTAAGGCCAGGAGTTCCCTCTGAAGCCTTGCAACGGTACGTCCGGGACTGAAGCACATATACAAGACATAAGTTGTGAACATCGCCTGACCATCGCCTGTACATTCATTCCACAGTTGTAGCCACTTGGCACGCTTTTACTGTTTCAGAGAGAGGCTTGAGCGACTTGTAATCTCGGCTATACGCCACCTGTAATACATGTTTCATATCAATAAAGAGATTACTTTACTTGTTTCAATGCTTCCGCTATATTTGTCAACTCAGTGAACCTGTTATCGATCGCCTATGCGTTCATAACTCCGCTGCACTCGGACAATCTGTGCGACTCTGTGGCTTAGAACTCTAACCGCCAGCCAATGAACCATGGCCTTGCACGGGCGTGGCTCACGCTCGTGCGGCATCACGCCCGGATGGGTTAAGCGATCGTTCCGCGGGAGCGCTGGCGAGGGTGATTCCCGCCTAGCGGGAACGGCCGATTTGCCTACGGGAGATCGGGGCATGACACATATACGGCTCCACATAGGACTCCGACTCCGATGCTAGAGATACAAGTTCTCCGTGCGCGGTCCACTGATAATAATTGGGCGTGAAGCCCTTCGAGTATAAATGATATATAACTTCCACTTCTGGATGATATTTTCTGTTATGACATCTCACACACGGACACTTAATTTTGGTACCGTCCATGTACTGAGGGAAAACCTTGGCGAACTGCAGGAACTGCTGTACACCCTCAATGAATTCATCCCGCATACCGCACATGTCATCAGAATGACGGTTATACATCTACGAACGATGACGCAGATCGTAATTCATATCCATTTCTAGATACTTCTGCAAAAATGACAGTATGTATCATATAAATCATTACATACAGTGGTTTATCACCTAACTTCATAACTTAACCGTACTATAAAAATCATAACTGATATAATACATACTTTCATTTATCAAAGTCTAAAATAAGCAATATTTAAAACAACTGACCATTTATCAAAGTCTAAAATAAGCAATACTTTCATTTCATAACTGATATAATACATACTTTCATTTATCAAAGTCCAAGAGCCCTTGAAATGATAAACAGGGTTAACTAGTTCATGGTGATGTTTCTAAGCCACTTCTAGATCCATACTAGTTTATACTAGTTAATACTAGGTTAATACCTTGCTACACTATGTCTTCTAGGTCGTACTAGGATATTCTGCTTTGAAATTAAGTACTCTACTATCCACACTGAGAGCCTCTTACCCTTGGCCTGGCACCTTGTACTTCATCCTTATACTTGCTCACTGGACTACAACCCATAGCAGTCACTCCATGATACCACGTATTAGTTCACTTCACAGCACTTTTGTGCTCTAATTGAACTGCACTGCACTGATCACTATTGCCAATTAAATCCCTGATACCACAGTATCAGTTAAGGGTTGTATTGGCATGCAACAAGTGACCGGTGAACACCTACCCAATACTTGTCCATACCTTAACCCAAACACATGCCTGCAGACCCTAACTAAGTCTGCAACCTCTGATACTTTGCACTTATTCTGCAGTGGCTAAATCTTCCCTTCACTTAGTTGTTTCCAACTGCCCTTAGCTACTGCAATGGCTCACAGCAGTGCTTGTTGCAGCCTTGCCATTGCTCAAGCATGCATGTGTTTGATGCTGCTCAAGTGTGCACCAACACTCTCCCACTGCAGAAGATGACAGGAACCAATCCCCTCCTTACAGTGCCAACCCGACACCACTGCAACACATTGCCAGCTTGCCTAATGCACTAGGCCAAACTGAATTGAGTTCAGTTCCTGAAGCCTCATAGTTCAGTAGTGACACCCACACACAACTCGACTCTTCTACCCTCTCCCACATCAAGCACAGCTAAAAGACACTATGAACACCAACACAGATAACAGTAGCTATATATATATATATATATATATATATATATATATATATATATATATATATATATATATATATATATATATATATATATATATATATATATATATATCGAGATACACCTATATATGTATACACTCTCTCATATGCAAATAGATAATACACCAATTTACATATACATATCATATGATACTCTAAGGCATAAATAGACACACACACAACCACTAGTCCAATTCACAAACATTTTGTGTGCAACACCAAGATACTCTAGGATACATCCTCCATACACCACACCACCATGATACCAACCCTCAATTCATATGGACACATCCAATAGATCAAATATTGTGTGTATGTCAGTGTGTGTGTGTGTGTCGTGCCTGTGTCAGTGTCAGTGTCTGTGTGAGTGTGTGTGTGTGTGTGTCTGCGTCTGTGTGTGTGTGTCGTGTGTGTCTGTCAATGTCTGTGTGCGTGTGTCGTGTCTGTGTGCGTGTGTCGTGTCTGTCAAGTGTGTCTTGTGTCAGTGTCACATGAGAGAGAGAGATTACCTAGAGCTCGAGGAGGAGGAGGGGGATGCCGGAGTAGCCGCAGCCGTGGAGAGCAGGTCGCCGAAGAGGGGGACAGGGGAAATCGAAAAGTTTTGAATTTTTCGACAGATGGGGAAAAGAAAACTGAGCCCTAATTAACCAAAATTTAACGATGTTTAGCGACGTCAAATAAAAACGTCGCTAAAATAAAAATTAGCGACGTCAAAGACGTCGCTAAATACGTTGCTAAATATTTTTGATACGTACGTCGCTAATTACGACGCAAAACGTCGCTAAATCAGATATATTAGCGACGTTGAGTGATCTTAATTGAACTTATAGCGACTAATCTTTTAAAATCTTAATAAAAGTCGCTAAATGTCGCCATTTAGCGACGTTTTTTATGGAGTCGCTAATTTAGCAACGTATTTACTTAGAGTCGCTAAAATACGTCGCTAATCCTGTAGCGCCCCGTTCTTCCGGTGCGGAGAGCGCGGCTAAGAAAAACAAGACGGTATCGTTCGATCGGGATAGATTGAATTAAGAACTCGTCCTCGTTATGGATTTGTTTCTTCGGAATCGATTCCCATATTCAGTGGACCACGCCCAAGGATCGGCTTAGCGGCAAAGTCAGGAGGGACCTCTCTGCTGCTATCTTTTATTGCCTCGGTTTTCGATGTCGCTTGTTGCTTTCGTGCTTTGAGTTGGTTTTGGGATTTGCTTGTTTTCCTTGAACGGTTTCGATGGTTTTCATTGTTTTCGTTCATTGAACTACACTTCAATTCCGAGATTAGAAAAGTGGAAGAGGTATTGATCGAGCTGTTCGTAATACATGTGAACTAGCAGTAGGCGGCTTGCGAGCGGAGTCGTGAAGCGCCTCTTTCCTTCTCCCTTCTGACAATCTAAGTGAGTGGCTACCAACCCGATTAGCTAGCCCTGCTTCCAAGCTTCACACCCTAAAAATCTGCATTCTTCTTTGCCCCGATCAAACGATACCAAGTAATAATAAAATGGTCACTCTCTATATAAGTAGGACTAGGAATACGTAACATGCCAGCTACGCATTCGACCAGACTCTGGTCCGACTCGAATACGTATAAGCTGTATTAAAATGGTCACTATCTATATAGTGCAGATTTTCTGCACCAAGGCAAACCCTCGTTGAAACAGGCTGTTTCACGCCCTGTCGCTGGTAGAAACGTGAGGATACTGGTGCGGAAAATCTTGGTCACTATCTATATAAGTAGGACTAGGAATACGTAACATGCCAGCTACGCATTCGACCAGACTCTGGTCCGACTCGAATACGTATAAGCTGTATTAAAATGGTCACTATCTATATAGTGCAGATTTTCCGCACCAAGAGTCTGGTCATGAATCACGCCCTGTCGCTTGAACCACACTATCCTCACGTTTCTACCAGCGCTGTGCATACATCCAGTCACAAACGCCAAAGCGACGATAGAGGAAACAATGCTACAAAGCGCCCGAATAATGGCGATCAGCAGAATGGGGACTGGAACAAAATGTGTCACTTCTGCAAAAGGCGTGGGCACGTTAGGAAAGATTGCCGAAAAAGACTTGGGTTATGCCTCGCTTGTGGACGATCAGGCCATGCCATCAATTCCTGTCCGAACCTTCCTGATCGTCGCCCTCAACAGCATAATCCCTAACGAATGGTCCTATTCTTAAGTTTCGGGATAAAACTTCCAATTAGTTTGGTAGGATGTAGCGCCCCGTTCTCTCGATGCGGAGAGCGCGGCTAAGAAACACAAGACGGTATCGTTCGATCGGGATAGATTGAATTAAGAACTCGTCCTCGTTATGGATTTGTTTCTTCGGAATCGATTCCCATATTCAGTGGACCACGCCCCAAGGATCGGCTTAGCGGCAGAGTCAGGAGGGACCTCTCCGCTGCTATCTTTTATTGCCTCGGTTTTCGATATCGCTTGTTGCTTTCGTGCTTTGAGTTGGTTTTGAGATTTGCTTGTTTTCCTTGAACGGTTTCGATGGTTTTCATTATTTTTCGTTCATTGAACTGCACTTCAATTCTAAGATTGGAAAAGTGGAAGAGGTATTGATCGAGCTGTTCGTAATGCAGGTGAACAAGCAGTAGGCGGCTTACGAGCGAAATCGTGAAGCGCCTCTTTCCTTCTCCCTTCCGACAATCTAAGTGAGTGGCTACCAACCCGATTAGCTAGCCCTGCTTTCAAGCTTCACACCCTAAAAATCTGTATTCTTCTTTGCCCCGATCAAACAATACCAAGTAATAATAAAAGAAACCAAGATAAAAGAGAATAGACTTGGTTCATTATGCTTGTCAATGACTTCATGAACGGATACTAAACTGCATGCTTGTTCATTTAGAAATAAATCATGAATTGTTGCTTGTCTTGTGCAAATACATGTCTCGTACTCGTGTTGTCTGAAGTGCATGAATGTTTAACAATTATTGATATGTCTTGTACATCGTGTTGCCTCGAAGGCGTAACTGATTGTTAAGAAAATGTATTATTCGATCATGGACAACTTGTGCACAAGGGTAAGTTCTGCGGACGGTCGCTGGGGCACTGGCACCGTTCCGGTCCGGGCGGAACTCGTGTTTAGTCATCGTGTGCTGGAGGGGATGGCTTGCAACGCATCGTATGCTTGTCGTGTTCTCGTTGCATGCTATCCCTGTCCTTGACTATGTCCGTTATGGCACCATGCTAGTGATCATCGTGTATATTTAAACCTGTTGCAAACTAACTTGTGTCTTCGTGGCAGGGAAGGCATGGTAAGTATTGTGCAGGTAATTCAGACGGTCAGGTAAAATCCACCGAACGGTGGCACGTTCATTTCAGTAAATTCTATATGATGCTTACTTGTAAATGAACTAAGACAAGATAGAAACCCACAAATATGCATACTTCATTAAAATAACGTGTTGATTGGTATAGTCAGGTTAGCTCGCCTTCACCAGTATGTTTCGACATGCTGACCCTCGTTGAAACAGGTTCTCCGCACCAAGGCGAACCGAGCGAGGAGCCGAAGTCGTCTTCCCGATCCAGTCCAGCTATTGGCGCATCTTCACCGGGCCCCTTGAAGTATTTTGAAGACAGAAGCTTGTAACTCTTCATACACAAATGCAGCTTCGTGGCAAAGCCGTCCTCCAGCCTGGAGGTCTATATCTTTTGAAGTTTTGTAAAGGGATATAATGTACAAGACTGCTATCTCATTTTGAGTCATCTCTTTTGTAAGCCGTTCGGCACATTAGTTGACTCGTTCAAGAGTTTGTAATAGATGTTCATTATCAATAAAGAGAACTTTTCTATATTTCAAACCTGTGTTTCAATTTATCTGCGTAATCTGAATATGTGCTTGCTATGCAAATCATTAAAGCCTTGTGCGGGCGCAACCCCAGGCCCGCACGGCGGTCACGATTCGGGGGACGCCTTAAACGATTCTACGGAATCGGGTCGTGACATAGTGGTATCAGAGCACAGATTCAAGTTCCTTAGACTCCGTGCTGGAAAAGTTCCTTTAACGATCAAATTCATTTGCGAAATCTTGAACTCACTAGGCCAAAATGAGATACGTTCATGCAATAAGTCCATAATATATTATGATCCTAATGTAATTTACCTTCTTTTGAAGGAATGGCTCCAGCGGAATCTGCAGCGCAAGCACCGGATGAAATGCAAGACCAAGGAAGTAGTTCGGACACTTCGGGAAGTTCAGAGAGCCAGCGAGCCGTGCCAAGCATCGATCCCATCCAGCAAATATTGCAGATGTTGGAGGCAAACCAACAAAGGGACGAGGCTCGCTATGAACGGGCCGAGAAGCGGGCGGAGGAGAGTCAGCTCAAGTTTCAAGACAATATAGAAGCACGATTCCCAGTCCAACAGAAGCAGGTGGATGCCCTACAACAGATCATTCAGACTTTGGCTTCCAACCATTCCTCGATAAGAGCGCCGACTCCGGTGGAACAGCCCGTGCTTGAAGTAGAGACGCCATAAATTCCAAGGACGAGGGACGTGACTACCTTCGACTTTGGCCACTTCAAGAAAGTTTGCAACACCCCATTCAACGGGACTGAGGACCCAGTCGTAGCTCTAGATTGGTTGGCCGAACTTGAAGATCACTTCGCTCTGCTAGAGGTCCCCGAAGAGAAGCGCGTTGCCTGCGTGCAACTACAGCTCCGCCTCAACGCGTATGATTGGTGGAACGTGCATCGACGATCTCTTCAATTTGATCACGGAGAGGAGGCGATCTCGTGGATGACTTTTTGTGCCGCGTTCGAAGAGGAGTTTATACCCCCTCCAGTACAACGTCAAATGGAGAACGAGTTCGTACAACCGAGGCAAGGCATCATGACTGTTAAACAGTACTCCGCCGAATTCAACCGTCTCTCCAAATTCGCTAGGGCCTATTTACCTGATGCAGCGAGTCGAGCTAGAAGGTTTGAAGGCGGTTTGCACCCTGCCATTCATGGGCACGTAGTCGTTCATCAGTATCGGACAATGCTTGAAGTCATGAATCATGCCCTGTCGCTTGAACCACACTATCCTCACGTTTCTACCGGCGCTGTGCATACATCCAGTCACAAACGCCAAAGCGACGATAGAGGAAACAATGCTACAAAGCGCCCGAATAATGGCGATCAGCAGAATGGGGACTGGAACAAAATGTGTCACTTCTGCAAAAGGCGTGGGCACGTTAGGAAAGATTGCCGCAAAAGACTTGGGTTATGCCTCACTTGTGGACGATCAGGCCATGCCATCAATTCCTGTCCGAACCTTCCTGATCGTCGCCCTCAACAGCATAATCCCTAACGGTTGGTCCTATTCTTAAGTTTTGGGACGAAACTTCCAATTAGTTGGGTAGGATGTTGCGCCCCGTTCTCCCGGTACGGAGAGCGCGGCTAAGAAACATAAGACGGTATCGTTCTATCGGATAGATTGAATTAAGAACTTGTCCTCGTTATGGATTTGTTTCTTCGGAATCGATTTCCATATTCAGTGGACCACGCCCCAAGGATCGGCTTAGCGGCAGAGTCAGGAGGGACCTCTCCGCTGCTATCTTTTATTGCCTCAGTTTTCGATGTCGCTTGTTGCTTTCGTGCTTTGAGTTGGTTTTGAGATTTGCTTGTTTTTCTTGAACGATTTCGATGGTTTTCATTGTTTTCGTTCATTGAACTGCACTTCAATTCCGAGATTGGAAAAGTGGAAGAGGTATTGATCGAGCTGTTCGTAATGCAGGTGAACGAGCAGTAGGCGGCTTGCGAGCGGAGTCGTGAAGCGCCTCTTTCCTTCTCCCTTCCGACAATCTAAGTGAGTGGCTACCAACCCGATTAGCTAGCCCTGCTTCCAAGATTCACATCCTAAAAATCTGCATTCTTTTTTGCCCCGATCAAACGATACCAAGTAATAATAAAAGAAACCAAGATAAAAGAGAATAGACTTGGTTCATTATGCTTGTCAATGACTTCATGAATGGATACTAAACTGCATGCTTGTTCGTTTGGAAATAAATCATGAATTGTTGTTTGTCTTGTGCAAATACATGTCTCGTACTCGTGTTGCCTAAAGTGCATGAATGTTTAACAATTATTGATATGTCTTGTACATTGTGTTGCCTCGAAGGCTTAACTGATTGTTAAGAAAACGTATTGTTCGATCATGGACAACTTGTGCACAAGGGTAAGTTCTGCGGACGGTCGCTGGGGCACTGGCACCATTCCGGTCCGGGTGAAACTCGTGTTTAGTCATCGTGTGCTGGAGGGGATGGCTTGCAACGCATCGTGTGCTTGTCGTGTTCTCGTTGCAAGCTATCCCTGTCCTTGACTATGTCCGTTATGGCACCACGCCAGTGATCATCGTGTATATTTAAACATATTGCAAACTAACTTGTGTCTTCGTGGCAGGGAAGGCATGGTAAGTATTGTGCAGGTAATTCAGACGGTCAGGTAAAATCCACCGAACGGTGGCACATTCATTTCAGTAAATTCTATATGCTGCTTACTTGTAAATGAACTAAGGCAAGATAGAAACCCACAAATATGCATGCTTCATTAAAATAACGTGTTGATTGGTATAGTCAGGTTAGCTCGCCTTCACCAGTATGTTTCGACATGCTGACCCTCGTTGAAACAGGTTCTCCGCACCAAGGCGAACCGAGCAAGGAGCCGAACTCGTCTTTCCGATCCAGTCCAGCTGTTGGCGCATCTTCATCGCGCCTCTTGAAGCATTTTGAAGACAGAAGCTTGCAACTCTTCATACACAAATGCAGCTTCGTGGCAAAGCCGTCCTCCAGCCTGGAGGTCTATATCTTTTGAAGTTTAGTAATGGGATATAATGTACATGACTGCTATCTCATTTTGAGTCATCTCTTTTGTAAGCCGTTCGGCATATTAGCTGACTCGTTCAAGAGTTTGTAATAGATGTTCATTATCAATAAAGAGAACTTTTCTATGTTTCAAACCTGTGTTTCAATTTATCTGCGTACTCTGAATATGTGCTTGCTATGCAAATCATTAAAGCCTTGTGCGGGCGCAACTCCAGGCCCGTACGACGGTCACGATTCGGGGGACGCCTCAAACGATTCTACGGAATCGGGTCATGACAAATCCCGCTTTTTCTAGTAGTGTTGGTAGCTGTAAAGTAGAATCCAATTAATTCATATAAAAAACTATGGAGACAAACATATTTATCAATAAAATACGTACCATCTCATTTACATGTTGATACCATTCACGATAACTAGCATCATCCACGGCCTGATGTTGGAATCACAACTCCTCATATCGGTAGGATCGGTTACTGATAAGAGGAGCTCCCCACCAAAATCTATAGGCAATATCACCTAATGCTACACCATTTAAACAAATATGAGCGTATAATTTCATATAATTTAAAAAAAATTATTTTGTTCAACTTTTTAAATAACTTACCATCATCCATAGAGTTCATCAGTTGAGACAAGTGTACCGCGGGTTGTGTCCCCAATCTACAATGCCACTGTGGAATGATTTTTGCATGCTCTTGCCGCTGCACTCCCTCTACTACGGTTTAAACATGGTGGCTCATCGAGAATGATTTGTTTCACCCAGAATTGTCGTATAACACGATCAGCTGGATGATACATGATTTCACCGTTAAATATTAGGAAAACACTATGGACACTAAGGTCATAGGTTGTTGTTTGTATTTCAGTAGGATTATGCTCAAGCCGGTATGGTAGGTATGTCACCTATTTTATGATAAAAAAAATTATAAGATAATGGTCATAATGGTTTTATAAAATAATAATACAGATATTTTACCTCATCATACTTTAGTATATCAAATTGGCCCAGATATAAAAAGATAACCGCATGTTCACAGTGTACTGAATCTGCTGCATCCGTAGTCCACCGAAAAGCTGACGAAAAGACACCATTGTCGGTATTAATGTGGGAGACTGACCTACCAATATGAAAGTGCTCGTAGGACCAAACCTAGAAAATACGAGCATATGATATAAGTGCACATATTTTCAATGTAAATGGAATTAAGCAAAACTTTTATACATACATGTATTAATGTCGTGCAACAACTTAAATTTATCTTCGTTTCATTCACGTCAAAAAATTGTACAAAATATGTCATAGAACTATATAAATATGCCAACAATGATGCTCTCCAAGCGTGGCACGTATGTTAGGCCAGGTTTACCAAAAAAGGTTGAAAACACAAATCAACTAAATCTAATGAGTCTGGAAACAACATCCCGCTTATTAAACCTAGTAAGTAGGCTCTGGTGCAATCATTGACCTGAACAGATGATGAAGAAATGATATGGATTAAATTAAATTAAAAATATATTATGTAAATAATAACATTAAGTTGCGAAAAATGTCATACTTACTCGATCATCATCCACTGAGATAACTTGATCACCAATATGATCTAGATGCAAAAAGTTGTGACGGAGCCACGTAAACGTCATAAGATTTTTATCAATTTTTCTCGGCACCTCCACACCTAGGTACTTCGTAATCATAGTGTCGGCGAAAATTAGTTTAACAAATATTATAGGTTCAAAAATGTTCTCACGTAGGCAGCTAAGTGATGAGAACTCTTCCACATAACTTTTGTTCTCATTGTGCTGCCTGCTGACAGGTAAGGGGAGACGTGCTCGCTTTCCTTTTCAGCCCCGCTGACATATGTAGATTCCAGCCGAGAAGACCAGGAAAAGAAGAAGGATCAAGAATGTCATAGGTAAACCTAAAAAGTCACATCTGCTAGAATAATACTTATATCTCTGAATGGTAGCTGGAAGGTATTTCGTCCGGGCCACCAACGCTCAACTAAACTGAAGATAAAGTCTCTATCATGTTGCATAAAATGTATCTTGTCAACATAATAAAAGCCAAATAATTGCAACAGTGCCACTTGGTGGTTGCTCAACCTCCAATACCCAAGTCTGCTATTGTGATGCCACGAGGCATGCTCTCGGCACCGTTCATCATTATTATAATCGTATTGTTATATATGAAAAATATAGACGATGTTATTAGTAGACATGTACAAAATATCATTCATATTGATTTACACAATTAAATTTTATTGTACCTTCCCATAAAATACCAAACTAGATATATGTTCCGCACGTTGCTGAAGTATCAAATCCGTAGTAGGCCCTCCTGGAATACGTCGTTTTGGCTATCCATCTGTAAAATGAAGGAGAACAGAAGAGTTATGTTTGCTCACGAAGACTGTCGTGTCCACTTGCAAAGAAGAGAGAAAGAAGTCTGCTCGGATTGCTGCTATGTGCTTACTACATTATGTTCTTCTTCTTCTTCTTATAACTACCTCCCACCCCTCCTTACTCCTCTTCTTTACTTTCTGTCTTATCTTCTTTACCCTCATTATCTTCACTCTCACGTCTTTTCTTCTTTTTATTGTGTAGTCTTTTCTTCTTCTTTTTAGTCTTGTCTAATCTCTCATTGTTCTGTAGTCCTACTACATTTTGTTTTTTTCCTTACGACCCACCAATAGTACCGGTTTAATATAAAAATAAACCAAAAAATAAACCGACCCACCCCTGAACCATGCTCTACTAACCCAAAATCAATACTCTTATGAACCAACCCACCAACAAAAACCAAAATAAAAAAAACCACACTTCCAACACCAATCCACAAACCCAGACCTAATTCCAAACCCAAACCCAAACTCAAACCAAAATCCAAAACTAAACTAAATAAAAAAGAAAAATCCAAAACAAAACTAGACTAAATAAAAAAAGCTAATAGATATCCTTAAAATGTTTCTTTATCTAAATAAAAAAACTAATATATATATCCTAAAAAAAATCAAAACGTTTCTTTTTTTTAATTTTTTCAAAATTATTTTGTTACAATTAATTTATTTAAAATTTATTTCGTTAAAGTAAATTTTCTGAAACCAAAATGCAAAATAAAACTAAATAAAAAAAACCAAAATGCAAAACTAAACTAAAAAAAAAAAATCAGCCGAAACAAAACAAACCAACCCACACCCCAATCCAACCGGCCCCCAACCCCCAACAGAACCCGGCGGGTCCCACAGACCCATTTTTTGCCAATCAAAAAATGGGTCTGTGGGACCCGCGATGTTTGTTGTGGGTACACGTGTGCTTCGTCTGGTTTCTTGGTATTTTCCACCAACGTAGTTGGCGGAACGTTTTTTTTTTTTAATTTTGTTAAACTTGTTTCGTTGCAAGTAATTTAATATAAAAAAAAAATTGTACAGTAAAATTTCTGTATTATTACCTATCCCTCTAGGCTCTAAAGTTGGACTAACATATCCCTCTTTGCCCAGCAACTTAGCACTGTATTGTACCTATATATAAAAAAATTAAAATTCCAGGGGGCGCAACTGCACCTCCTGGGAACCATGTGGCTACGCCACTGAGAGTGTCTATATATGCAGACTTTAAAGTTCGCCTTAACGTTGATATTAAATTTTGGGATATTTAGTAATAGGGTCCCATGTAATATATGAAATTATAATTTGGGTCTCCAAAATGTCCGACGTTAGTATATGAATTTTAAAATTATTGTTCATGTCACGTAAACAGTTATAAAGCTTACAACCAACTTTTGTTGTAAGTCTGACTTTATCCAAGAATTATCCTCAAGTTATCCTTAAGTCTAGATAATTGCACATGCATTCATCATTCATCTACATGACATGTGAGTAATAATCTTTTTATTATTATTATGGCAAGTGGTGACCGTAACATTTGAGTGATGACTTTGTTGGTGAAAAAAAATGTCTATTTTAATTTATTTAACTATTAGTAATAGAACTTAGTTAATAACAATTATCATGTATAATTTCGAATAATTACATGCAACAATTCTCCTATACTTACTGTTTACTTGTCAATTTTAAGTTTGTGTTATTTTTGTTAGATATCATTTCATGTTTGTTGATATGGTTGATATGATTACTTGTGTTTTTTATTTCGATTTTCGACATCTTCAAACGTACTTACTATTTGGAGTTGACCTATCTGTTTTTGTACGTCATAATCAAACGAAAGTGATGGTAGATCATCGGATCGTTTACGATATATGGCTATTCGAAATCAGATAGAACAATCCCTAATAGTAAGTACCAAAAAGAAAACTCGAAGATGTTGAGAACACGAAACACAAAACACAAATATCAACAAATACCTATCTAATGTAATAAAAATTTCTCAATTAAATAAAATTTATTCATTTTTCTTAAAATGACTTGTTCTATTTATTGTATACTATTTTTATTAATTTTTCTCTACTATATATTTTTATTTTTTAATATTGGACCTAGTTTTTTTTCTTTCAAATAATGGGCCTTGTTTTTTTTTAAATATGGCTTTACTTGGGAATTGGATTTGGAGAGCTCTTACTAAATCCGGACTTATTTGGGTTAAGCAAATTTTGTATAGCTATCATAGAAGGAATAAACCTTTTTTTTTACTAATTGATATATTAGTCAAGCTCCTTAATTTTGGAAGGATGCCTTGAAAAACTATTCAAGCTTTTAGAATTGGTATTTCCAGAAGTTATGGGGATGTAAATTAGTTAAGTTTTGAAAATATATATGGTTAGATAATATGAGTATTGGTACTATGTTTCCTACTCTATTTCAAGTAGCTTATAATCCAGATGTTGTCTTTAAACAGTATCATATTTGTGCTGGTCAGAAAGTTTGGAGAATTAAATTAAACACTAGTTTGAGTACTGAATTGGTAGAGGATTATCATAAGTTCGAATCATATTTTACTGGATATATACTTATTCTGATATTGATGATGTTCTGGGGAAAAAGAAAAAGAAAATATTGTTGATGTTCAGCAGAGATGGTCTAAAACAGGACATATTATGTTAAATCCTATTATAATTTCCTTAATTTTAGTGGTGCGAAATGTTCTTTGGGTAACTATCTATGGAAATTAAAGATTCCTATAAAGATTAAAATTTCAATGTGGTTAGTTTATCATAATAAGTTGAATACCAGCAGTAATTTGGCTAAAAGGAATATTGTTGGTAATCAGATTTGTAGCTTATGTGGTCAGGATAATGAATCAGTGTATCATTTATTTTTAGAGTGTAATGTGGTTGTCAAACCTATTTCTGTTAAAGATTGGTTCATTTGTTGTGGAGAGACATAATTATATATCATCTATATTGAGAGTATAATGGGATTTAATTACAGCTGCACTAATATGGTTTGTGCAGAAAAGAAACAACAGTGCTATTTGGCATCCGTTTTGTACACGTCTACCGTGCACGCGGGGGTGCCAAGGAGGTCGGAGAGGCTGTCTGGGAGATCTTTGTTGGAGCAGGAGGGGGGGGGGGGGGGGGGGGGAGAGGGGGTAGGCCGGAGCAGGAGTGGAGGGGATAGGAGTCATCAGAGAAGGAGGGGGAGACAGAGCAGGAAGGGGGTTGGGCAAGGGCGATGGCCCCGACGGAGCAACGATAGGTTGGGCGGTGAATCCGGGTAGGGGGAGTTGGCGTCGGCGGCGGATCTGGATGGGGGGCGAAGGCCACAGATCCGACGTGATTGGCCGCCGGTTGGCCGCACACATGCACGGGTGCACGTGACACGTGCCAAAAAGAATTTTAGAAAAAGAAATGGAAGATTCTTTGAAGTTAAGTATAAATATGTAAAAGGTAAATGACGAGTGAGGATTATGTTCGAATTTGACGTTGAAAAAGAGTTGAAAGTTAGAAAGAAATAGTACTAGGAGTAGTCTTCTATATATTATGTAATAGATTTTTTTTTTCTTTTAAACAAATTGTATATTAGTCTTGAAACTTTTTATTGACACTTCCTATGGATTTGAGATGTTTTAGATAGGAATTGAGATGTTTTAGTATATTAGGCCATTTTCAATGGGTTTTTTTTATCTTCTTTATTTCTATGCTAGAAATTTTTTTAGAAAAAATTTCTCTCAATGGTTATTTCTATTTCAATTTCTATCCTAAGTGGCATTGATGTAGGATAAAAAAAATTTATGAGAATTTCTACATGTAGAAAACTTTCATAGAAATTCACCATCTCTCATGACAGTTATTATTGGGTCCCATACCATTAAATTTTTCCTTTCATTTTGTGACACCTAGGATATAAATGAAAAACCATTGGAGTATTTATTTTTGTTCGTGCAATTTCTATGTAGAAATTCTACCAACTAGGATAGAAATTTACTAAAATATAATGCCAAGTATGATAGAAACTCAATATTGGAAATCCCCATTGAAGATGGCCTTATTTTGACACATTAAAGTTTTGTTATACCTGAAAGTGATTTTGTTTGATTGTTTGAATATATATATATATATATATATATATATATATATATATATATATATATATATATATAAAACAAATAACTATGTACACGGAATAAATTCATATGTAAAATATTCTGATAATGTTTTGAAGGCATTTAGAATATGTCGTTGAAGTGCGTGACATCAATGATAACTATTATCTGCATGTTTAGATGACAATAAAAATTGTTGTGAAAAACATACATGGCATTTATTAACTATCATTGAGTGCTTTTAGATGACATGCATAAACACTACTAGAATAAGGCGGAATTAGCGACGTTTTTTAGCGACTCCAGGTAAAAACGTCGCTAATTTAGCGACTCTATGTAAAAACGTCGCTAGACGTCGCTAATTGACGACATTTAGCGATGTTTAGCGACTTTTATTCAGTTTTTAAAAGATTAGTTGCTATAAGTTCAATTTTGGTCGCTACACGTCGCTAATATATCTAAGTTAGCGACGTTTAGCGACGTATATAACGACGTTTATATTAAAAATATTTAGCAACGTGTTTAGCGACGTCATTAACGTCGCTAAAATTTAATTTAGCGATGTCTTTTTTTGACGTCGCTAAACGTCGCTAAAATTTGGTTAATTAGGGCTCGGTTTCATTTTTTCCCATCTGTCAAAATTTTAAAACGAAATTTTTTTCCCCCGCCCCCCCCCCCCCCCCGCTCCGTCGACCGCCTCTCCACCGCGGCTACTCCGGCACCCCCCTCCTCCTCCTCGAGCTCTAGGTAAACCCTAACTCTCTCTCTCTCTCTCTCTCTCACAGAACACATGTGACACTGACACGACACACACACACAGACAGTGACACAGACACAGACACGGTACACACACACTAACACAGACACTGATAAGGACCTAGGGTTAGGGTTAGGTTTTTTGACATGGGTTTAGGGTTAGGGTTAGGGTTAGGTTTTTTGACATGGGGTTAGGGTTCGGTTCGAGATCTGGTCTTAAAGTTCGGTTCGAGATCTGGTTCCATCCCTTGAAGCCTAAATGGTTCGGTTCGAGATCTGGTCTTAAAGTTCGCATCCGCTTCTTGATTGCCTCAGCTAAATTTACTTTTGTTGGCGAAGAAGAAAATTTGGCTTTGGAGTTGGTTATCTGGTCATAGTTGGTTCTTCTTGTAGCTATATGTTCTTATGAAATCCCTATTGGTCGCTATATTAGTATAAGTGAAATATGAATCTAGAAAATGTGGCCTCTCTGGCTCAAGAATCACCATGAACATTGTTGTTCATTTCAGTCATATAGAAAATCGTATCCTAGGAAACTATTTTAGCCTGCGGGAAATCACCATTTAATTTTTTTCCTTTGAGTTGGCGTCGCGAGGTGACACCTTCAACTTTCTAGTGAAACTATTTTGCTAAAAATTCTTGTGATGTCAATTGATCAGAATATTTGAGAAACACACATACACACATATGTATCAAACTTGGGTCATTCGAAAATGTTGTTAAACTTGGGTGATTACCTATGGACTTGACAACTACAAGTTAAAAACTATTAGTATCAGGCCGAACTAATGATGGGCAGAGCAGCCAATATCAGCAAGTAGTCAAGATCTAAATTGATAAAGTTGACATACTTCAAAAGTGAACTAATGATGGGAAAATCAAACATGGGGAGAAACTGTATAAGGATGGTGTATGCTTCATCAAAGATGACCTATAAGGCATACCTTCTCTTTGGTATCAAATGATTGCAATCGATAACGCAAGGCTGTTTTGACCCCTGTTGGCAATCCCTGGTATAGTGTATCCCTAATATTTGGAGGAAGGGAAAGTGGTGAGACACCTGGGAATATAAAAGTCTTATTTAAAAAATTCAGGATGATAAATCAACCAATATTGTTGAACCTTGAACTATCACACACTAGCATGTTGCACTCAATGGGGTTAATTGCAGCCGCAAAAAGACACACTGTCATCCTCAACCCATATTCTAAGGGCAAAAATATGACATTTAAGGTTATTTAAGTGAAAAGCAGTTCAACAAAAAACAAACTGAAACTACTTCTAATCGGCTGATCAAGAATTGAAGTATTTTTCTTTGAATATGTACAATTGCCTGGGTTGACAAATAAGACACAACATGGTAAAGACACGACAACATATATACGACACCTATTTTGGAGTGTCCATGCTTCCTAGACAATTGCAAATGCAAATTATTGTTCAAATCCTGTCAACATATCACATTCAACATGTTGGTTGAAGGAAAGAAATTTTCTATGAAGCCTCAACAAAATTACAAATTATTATAGCTTTTTTATTTAGCAAGAAAACTAGGAGAACATTGGAGTTCCTTCACAATCAAACAAAAGGGTAGTAAACAACAACAGCCCCCACTCATGCAACGAAGTATTAATATTTATGTGGAAGTAACAAACTACTACAACATATTGGACTTTGACAGCCTAAATTATTTACTTTGGGTTTTAACTAGGTAATGAAAAAAACCCTTAAAATTGACATTATTCAGAGAAAAAGACAGAAAGAAATAATTCTATTCAGAGTAGTTTTAAAGAAATGGGGGTGAAGATTTAAAGAAATATTAAAAAAAGGAGGAAGTGAGTCATCTAATTCTTCCAAGTAGTTTTATTATTACTATCATTATTATACTACAACAAACAGCTAATTCTTTGTGAGTCATCTAATTCTTCCATTCCGCATTATTAAGGGTATGTCTTAAGTAATATCTGTTATCAATTATATTCTTTGTTTTCATCTATCTTACCAGATGGCACCCAAGAGAGCGACACCTCCTACTGTTAAGGAGGAAGTGATGCCTCCTACTGTTAAGGAGGAAGAGATACCACCTGCTGTATCTCAGACGGGGAGTTCCAGTCACCCAGCACCCATAGCGGAGATTGATAACATAAACCCTGTTTATGCGCAGTATCTGAGGGACTGGTATCTGCCCCAGTTTTTTGGATATCCTTGAGATTGATACTGTGATGTTTCATATACTTTTATTGTGGTTATTGTGTGATTGTGATACTTATATATTATGCCTATTTTGTGACTGTGATGCTTATATATTGTAATTCCCCTGATTTTCAAGAGAATTTTAATTTGGATTTTTTTACAATTTATCTGGAATTTTCTGGAATTATCTTGGATTTTTCTGTAATTTAAATCAGGTGTTTTAATTATTAAAAGATTTTTAAATAATAATAAATATTATGAAATATTATGAAAATAATATTTTATGGTGTAAAACAGAAAACCAGACATAGGATAATTTTCCGAGAATTTATTGGACCCCGGATGAATTTTAAAAGCCCTAAATATTAATTTAATAATTATTATAATAAACCAGGTTTAATAAACCAACCCAAAATTTAAACCGACCCGGACCGGCCGGTCTGACTGAACCGGACCGTAACCCCTAACGGGTCGGATCCGGGTCAGACCCGACCCGTCAAAACCCGACCCGACCCACCTTAAACCCTAACCCCCAATTCCTTTCTTCTTCCTCTTCTCCGGCGGCCGTTTCAGCCGCCGTGGCCGCCGGAGACCGCTCGTTTCCTCTCCCTGAACCTCCCCCGGCTCCTCCCCTTCCTATTTCGGCAACCCCCGGCGGCTGACCTCCTCTCGTGGCCTTTATAAACCCCGTCTTCGACGCGCCTCCTTCCTCCGCTCGACCTCCTCTTCCATCTTTCCCCGCCTAGACCACCACCGCGCAGCCGGCCGTCCCGCCATCACCCTCCCTCCTTTCTCCTCCGTCTCTCCTCGCCCCCAGACTCCGCCGACCGACGCTGCTACCCTAGCCGACTTCGCCAAAAGCCGAGCGCCGCCCTAGAAGCTGCCGCCGCCTCCACCAGTTATCTCCGGCCGTGCCGCCCCGTCCAGCGCAGCCCGGAGGAGCTCCAGCCGACTCCGGTGACACCCGGACACAGGAGTCTCTGACTCGGACACAGTAGCCGCGGACACAGGAACCAGAAACCCTAAACCCTAGTTTTGGACTCGTGTCGGACACAACTCAGGACACGAGGATTCAGTTTTCTGGAACCTACTTCAGGTATTCATAACTTTTGACTCGTAGCTCGGAATTCGATTCCGTAAATTTTATTGTGTAGCCTGCATGACCCTCTCGGTACTCGTATAAATTGCTCGGAGCATCGCGTCCTGTGGTGATCGCACATCGCGATCCAAAAATAGGAAAAACTTAGCCCTGTTTCACCCCGGTATCGAGTACGCCCCGCCAAACGGGACGACTTGGTCGAGTACGGTCTTCACCGATACGTGTGCGTCGTTGATACGGACGTGCGGGATTTTGCAGAAGCTGATTTGGATGTGCGTGCACACCGGAATCAGTGCATATCCGTGGACAACGCCCCGTATCCGTACTTCCTGTTTCTCGCTGTAACTTAGTGTACACAAGTCAGATCGAGACGAAACTTGTGCCATTGGACTCGTAGCAATACGCTGGTCCTGTGAGCCAAGTTTGGTTCGATTCTGAGAACGTTGACAAAATCGTGTGTCGTGGGCCCCACAGGCTCCACCCGACGGGCGATTTTGAGAACGGCTCATCGGAATCCAATTCTGGAAGTTCCGTTGGGTTCGTATCATCGTTCCTGACCTGTTGACACTAAGTTGGACTATTTTTGAGACCTTTGACCCTGACGCATTTTTCGGTGCAAAGCGGCCCACAATTGGACCCCGCCTTGACCCGAAAATGACATTTTTGCCCTTGTCTCCAAATTGGACTCAAGGACAGGCGTTCCTAGCTGATTGATGTGTTCTGGACCTGATGGTGATGTTTGTTTCAGCAACCGAAGTACTGCCTGGAAATCCAGCTATTGCCAGAGGTACAACTGAAACAGGAAATCCAGGCAAGTGTACCTTGCCATAAAATGCAGCATTTAATTCATTTTGATTCTCTTGCTTTAATTTCTGTGACTGTGGTACTTGCCCTATCAAGTAAATTAAACCCAGGACACCTGACACAAAGCATGATACATAATCTTCCTGATTATTCAAGGGGGTTTGTATAAGATATAGATTTCATGATTTAAGCTTTAGAACTTAATAAATGACTGACTGCATTAGTTTCAATCTTGCGTAACATGAACATTGAGATCTGTGACGTGAGATTCATTGGGTGGGGAGAGTATTACCATATCAAGGCTGAAATTATATATTATATACTGTTATCTGGAAGTGTCCTAGTCTCTGACACAGAGCTTTGGCACCTGTACTGGCCCTTCGAGAAAACACTGCTATGGTTTCTTGTCACTGATCCTGTAGTAGTCTCAGCCTGAGTATGAATAATAACTCTCACTTGCATGATCACTTAGCTAGTTTAATTATTTACCCAGATTTGTTTGATAGCAACATCGGCATGCCACTGTCTTAGACTTATTAATTTCTTGTGCTTCTCTTGTGTTTAACATTTTGGTTGACTTGCATGCTCATTCACTGTATTATGGCTCGTATTCTTCTGTACCTTGTTACGTCCCTCTGAGGACCTGGTTTTGTTCTCCAGTTATAGCAGACGAGATCTACCCTGAGGTGTACGGAACAGGGGCACTACTCGGAGCAGTACCTGAACCTGAGGACGAGGTGACCGCTGAGGACTTCTCCTGAACAACTGCTTCACCATGCTCAGTCATTTAGTCTTTATTTTCCTGTTTCATTAAACTCTCTATTTCCTGTTTAATTGAACTCTTTATTTCCTGTCTTTGAGAACTTATGTAACAGACTTAATATCGGATTGTTCTCCGATTTTATTTACTTTGTCTGGTTGTAACTTAATATTTCTTTTGCTGAAGTTGATATCTTATAGCTGTGGATGAGAATAGTAGACCCCGACTGATGTAATACAGCTTAAGTATGCCCGATGGATCCATTAAATTGGGTTTGTCCATCGGTGCATGCTGCTGGCCATATTCACGCATCCAGTCCCTCGATATTTTGGGACTGGGGCGTGACATATATTATGCATTTTGTGTGACTGTGATACTTTTATTTTGTGTGTATTGTGTGACTGTGATATTTTATATATTTTGTGTGTATTAATTGTATGACTGTGATACTTTTATTCATATTAAATGATGTTAATATACCGGTGTTGAGTGTTCCACCGAAGGGGTGGGCGAACCCAGAGAATTCAACGGAGGGTTGCTCCGGGTCTGGTCTATTTTTAATTAGAAATTTATAAATTGCAGGAATAATAGTTTGTAACAATTCAGTATTTTTTTAAATTTTTTTTGTAAAATTAGCGACGTACTTAGCGACGTTTTTCTACGTCGCTAAATAAGTCGCTACTTAGCGACGTTAATAGCCGTCGCTAATGACGTCGCTAAATACGTCGCTGTACGTCGCAAATAGCTGACATGGCAGTACTGCCAGGTCATTAAAGACGTCGCTGTTACGTCGCTAATTAGCGACATTTAGCGACGTTTTATTACGTCGCTAATTAGCGATTCTGAGTCGCTAAACGTCGCTAAATTAGCGACACGTATAAGTCGCTAAAAAACGTCGGTATAGCGACGTTTAGTGACGTTTTTCCTTTCAGCGACATGATCATTACCGACTTTTGTAAAACGTCGCTAATTACGTCGCTAAACGTGATTGGCGACGTTTTTTTGTCTTTTAGCGACGTTTTTGGGCGTCGCTAATTTCACTTTTTCTGGTAGTGAAAGTTATGTAATTTCGACGACACTTGTCAGTTGTTATGGAAGAACTTTAAGATGACACCAGTAAAATGTCGTGAAATAAGCATTACATGGCATTAAAAATTTGTTGCCATAAAGTTATTACATGATATTTTTTTAATGTAGTTGAAAGTCAAAACTTTCTATTGCATCCCTTCTAAACCGTATTCAAAAAGTGTCATGAAAAGTCATTAATCATACTTATCGAATGTAATTAAGACACTTTTGTTGTTGTTGTGATCTTAGTCTGTTTTGTCCGTTTCAAATTCCTCTAAAGCTTCTCCGATTCCTCGAACAACATTCCTAGTCCCGAGTTAAATTCCAACATTACATCACCAATATTTGTATATTTATCTAGAATAATTTTGGTGCTTAATTTTAAAAAAGAACAAATTCGACTTTGTACCATTTAATTTTAATTTTTTATTTGATTTTTACTTAAATATGTATTTTATTGAAGTATATTGTATGATTTTCAAGTAAATTTGACGTATTTATGAAAAAAAATATGATTGAAATGATGGGTTTAAAATTTTTGAAAGAGAAAAAGAGGGGTGATAATAAAGAAAGACGAAGAGTTGTTGGAGAGAGAGAGAGAGAGAGAGAGAGAGAGAGTAAAAAATAGAAAAAAAGACAAAGGAAGAAAGAAGTTGCTTTGTAAGAAGCCTTAAAAAATGGCTATTTTAAAGGCACTACAAAGCTTATTTAGGCTACTCCAATTTTTTTTTATTTATTTACTAGTTTGTCATCGAAAAAATTGGTCAAGACTAATTATTAGGACTAGCACTATGTTGACAGTCCTTCCAATTGGAAGAACTGTTAACATAGTGACAGTCTTAGAAGAAGAAGAAGAAGCGGCAGCGGCGAGGGGGCGGATGACGGCAGCATGGTGCGGGGGTGTGCGGCGGCGGCATCAGCAGCAACAACGGCATCAGCATCATCAGCTTCATCATCAGCAACAGCGGCATCAGCAGCAGCTCCTCCTCCTCCTCCATTCTCCTCCCTCCTTCTCCTCCTCGCTCCTCCTCTTCCTCCTGCCGCCGCCTCCTCCTCCTCCTCTGACAACTGGGATTAGAATTAGGATTTGGGTTTGGGAATGTGGGATTAGACTGTCTTGAGTAAATTTGGAACTGTCCTGAGTAAAAATTATAAAAATCTGGACTGTCATGAAGTAATTGACTGTTCTAAGCAAAAATTGTAGTGCCTATAGAATTAGCCTTAAAAAAAGGGTAGAAATTTTTTAATTGTGGTTCACTGGTTTGTTAGGATGATAATGGAAAAGAAAGAGTTGATAAATTAGAACAATTATCAAGGATAAAGAGGTATAGAATATTCTATTTTCGCCCGAGTTTATTTAACCACAAAATGTCCTTAATTAGAGTACTCTATAAAATTTTGAAGGTTTTTACTCAAAACTAGCAATGGACACATGCGTAATTTAAAAAAAAAAATTATTATAAAATTATTATATATAGTGTATTTTTAGGAATCAAATTCAAGTAAAAAAAAATACATTCCATCTTAACCACTTGAATTAAAATTGTTTAGTTGTAAATAAATAATATTAGATAGTTAAATAATTAGTTATTAAAAAATAAAAATTAGTGGAGTATTTACATACGGCTTAAATGGTTCAATTTAAAATCTTTTTTAAACCTCTTTATAAAAATAGAAATAATAATTAGTGAAGTATTTATAAATAACTATTGAGCCGTATTCAACCATCATAATTATAAGCGTAGAAATAGAAATATGTATTAGATTTAAGGGACTTGTATCGGAAAACACTGCCATTATTAGCTGCAGTACCACATGGTTTTGTAGAGTATTTATAACGTGCATCGTACGTGCAATAGAAAAATAAAAAATTCTTAATTTTTTAAACAAGGAGTAGAAAAATTCTATTGATTCGTCTCTCTGTGCAAATATTAAATAGAACATGGGAGTAGATCAAGTCTCGTTTGCCAGCATTGATGCTTAATTCTCAAACTTAATGTTCTCATTGTCATGGAACGCCATCAATATCAATAGAGTTCCTTCTTCCTTCTTTGTCTTTGCAAATTAAATTCGCTTTGGCATGGTATATAACATTCCGAGCTTATGACACCCGTGGCACTCTACTCACTGCCTTTAGAAAATGATGGTATTCTACTGTATAACGAAGAGAGTAGGCTTGATCGTAAATTTTTTTTTTTTTCAAAAATATCTTTTAATATATTACTAATTAAAAATAATATCTATAATAAATTTCAATAACAACTATTTAAGAGATGTGTTAATATATTATAGAAATCGAAAAGTTCATGCTACTTTTAAGTGATTACCAAAGAATTCGAAGGATTAAACTCTTAACCTATATAATTAAAAGCAACAGTGTTAAATCAACTCATCAAAATCATCCACTCCAAGGTACGTGCAAATCACGTGCATATATACTACTTACTCTTAAAATCTTGATAGCGTCTGCTTACAACTTGTACCCTCAATTATTAATGTTTTTCAACTTGATATCCTAAACTTTGATATGTATCAACTTAATACCCTCCTTCCATTATCTTCCTACCGGTGATAACTGAAGATTGAAAATGATAACTTATACCCTCAATTGCGTGCGTGTTGTACGTACCAAAAAAATCTGTTTGATATTATTAAAAATTAAATAAAAAAATATAAATTATATTATAATAATTTAAATAAAATTTAAATATATTTTGGTTAGAATTTATTATAGACATGTTTTTAATATTTTAGATATATGTGATATAATATAATTTTAAATATTGAATATATTTAATTAAGATATTTGTTTATAGATATATTTATAGACTTTGGATATATGTTGAGGTAGTTAGAAAAAATTTAGGATTTTTTTTATTAGGTGAGGATGTAGCGACAGTTAAAAGGATTTTATGATTTTTTTTTTCTTCTTCTTTAAGTACGTGGAGATATACATACAACTTAAACGATTTATTTTAAACTGTTTTCAAATCTCTTTTATATATACTAGTTACTTTCTCAAGAATAAAAAGATCTATAATATTATTAAAAAAATAGATAAAAGTTTAAATTATGTTAAAATTTTTTAAATATGATTTGATGAATTAAACATTAATTTACACTATGTTTGGGAACTTTGTGAGTGAGGGGAAGAAAATTTTGAGAGAAAAGAAAATGGAGGGAAAGAAAAATTAATTTTACCTGTCCTAATTTGGATGACAAAAAAAGTAGGAGAAAAAAAAGTGAAAAACTTTTTTTTTTTTCTTTGTGGAACAAACATAAAATTACTATTTAGCTTTTGACTTTTTCAACATAGAAAATAGATAACAAATTAATTAAGGAATAATTAGGTAAATTTACAACAATTCCTATGTGTTCTCTAAATAATTTTTTCTTCCAAATTTCTCTCCTCCACTATTCTTTCCTTATTTTCAAACATCATAACTTTTTATTTCCATTCCACTTTTCTCTTAATTTTTTTCTTCCTACCATTTTCCACCCTTCCCAAACATAGCATTATAGTTCATGTGACTATGGTGTGAGGCATCCTCCCATCCTCTCTACTGATTCTAGCATCGAGACAAGGGAGTAACAATAAATTTCAAATATGAAAAATTAATTGACGCGACGTGGAACTTATTATGGTGCCTCCGTAGAAGCAATTAATTCCACATATGAACAATTAATGGGCTAATTAGAGTTTAGACTTTGAATTTTATAACAATTTAGAGTTTAGTCATGACTTATCCAATTAAAAAATTTAGATCCTAAATTTATATTATTTATTTTATTTTTACCATTGTACTCTTCCTCCTATGTTTGATGATAAAATATTTCTGTATAGAATATAGAGGATACAATTGGATCTAAATTTTATAATTGGACAAATCAGAACTCAAACTCTTAAGCTGATATAAAATTCAGAGTCTAAACTTTAATTAGCCCAAAATTAATTGATGCCAACGATGTGGAGAATGTCCATGGACCTTTAATAATATTATGACGTTGAGCTTATTGTGGTGACAAGGGAGGAGCAATAAATTCCACATATGAAAATATTAATTGAAGCCAACTTCGGACCAAATGGAGTAAATAATTGTACTCTGATTAATTAAAAAAAAAAACACAAACGGTGCTAAAAACCAATATATCATGGAAATTGTAATTGTCAAGGTAACTTTTATATTATTCAAAAAAAATTTAAATAAATTATCAAAATTATGTTTAATTTATAATGGAAGCTATAAATTTTATTTTTAAAAACTATAGTAAATTGTGTGTAGTTTTGCTAACTCATCATAAAAATTCCTAGATATTGTAAGAATTTTTTTGGCAATTGCAATTCCCTATATCATTAAACAATACAAGACCAAATGAAGGAAATGATTGTACTCTGATTAATAAATAAGAAAAATACAAACGGTAATGAAAAATTAATCGATGCCAATAAATATAATGTGGACCGTCAATAATTGTACAAGAATAATAATAAAAAACACAAATGGTACCGAAAACCAATATATCATTGAGGAAGCAATGACAAATTTTACCTGCCATGGATAAGGGACAGACAGATCATCGTGAATGACATGTTTAGATGTGGATTTTTATATGTAATAGAACGTGAATGTGAAAGTGAAATTTGATAACAGAAAGAAACAAAAATCCATAATTAATATATAGTAGCTCATGCACATGCATGTACCACGTTGGTTTTTGAAATTTGATAATAGAAAGAAACAAAAATCCATAATTAATATATAGTAGCTCATGCACATGCATGTAACACGTTGGTTTTTGTAGCCGGATTCCTACAAACTGGAGATGGAGATGGAGATGGAGAGGATAATATAAATAAAACTTTGGAGCTGCCTATAAAAGCATGTCTTCAGCTCTACTTTAGCCTACAACAAACACTCTCTCTCTCTTAGTATCAAGAAATTAAGGACATATTTCATTAGCAATTCAACAAAATGGGAGAGGAAGTGATGATTAGGGGCACAGTGGTACTGATGAAGAAGAGTGTTTATGCATCAGCACAAGACCATAATACCTCTCTTCTTGATGATGGGGTGCAAGAGTTTCTGGGACAGGCAGTGTCCTTCCAGCTAATCAGTGCTACTGTTGGCGACCCAAGTGAGTATATATATATATATATATATATATATATATATATATATATATATATATGTGATTTTGTTATGACCAATTGAAAATGAGAATTGTTATTATGGATAGAACATAAGCTAGATTGATCCGAAATATAGCTCTGCGGGCTTATATTGTCCGTTGGCAAAATTAGCATATGTTGTGGTTGTTATACGAGAACCTAAAATTAAATAAATAAATGAAAATCAATTGAGGTTTGCGTTGACAAAATTAGCAAATGTTTGTCGAAAAGTAAAGAGAGTGGGTTATTAATGAGTGAAGGTGCTAATTAATTAGTTTATAACAAACTAATGCATGCGACAGGCAACGGGAACAAGGGAGTAGTAGGGAAGGCTGCTTTCTTGGAGGAGAGCATCCCTGGGCTGGCGGAAGGAGAGTCGGTGTTCCGGTTGACGTTCGTATGGGAGGAGAGTGAGGGGATTCCGGGGGCAATCATCGTTAGGAACAGCATCGAGGAGTTCTTCCTCAAGAGCTTGAGCATTGCCAACTTCCCAGGGAAGGGTCGTCTTCACTTCGTCTGCAACTCCTGGGTCTACCCAGTCGACAAGTATACATACGACCGGATCTTCTTCATCAATGATGTAAGTCAGTCAGTCTGTAAGTCTGTAAGTCTGTCTATGTTATGTTCTTCTTCATGATCAATGATGTCGCATGCATGCATGCATGCATGCAGACGTACCTCCCGGACAACACACCGGGGCCTCTGCGAGCATACAGAGAAGAGGAGCTCTACCACCTGAGAGGCGACCACGTGGACAGGCAGCTCGTGGAGTGGGACAGAGTCTACAGGTACGCATTCTACAATGATCTCGGAGATCCTGACAGCAACCCGAACCTCGCCCGTCCGGTCCTCGGAGGCTCCCAAGAGTACCCTTATCCCCGCAGGGGTCGAACTGGCCGACCCCCAACACAGACAGATCCGGAGAGTGAGAGCAGATTGTCAAGGCAAGACGACAGCGATATCTACATCCCTCGGGACGAACGGTTCGGGCACGTCAAGCAATCGGACTTCCAGACCAAGCTGATCAAGGCCTTCGTCCAGGCCATCATCCCGCTCCTCCAAGGCTTCACCAACGAGACGCGGTGGGAGTTCGACTCTTTCGAGGACGTACTGAGGATGCACCAGGGTGGTCTGGTCTTAGGCGAAGCTAACGTGGCTATGATCAACGAGATGAAGAAGAACGTCCCGTTCGAGTCGATCAGGGATATGATCACTAGTACCAAGGACGGGCGGGCGATACTAAAGCTTCCCTTGCCCCATGTCATTCAATGTACGTATGTCTCAGTACATCTAATAATTATTCGCTCGCTAATTTGTCAATCTCTCTATTTTGTTTTTGTTTTTGTTTGTAGCCGATGTTTGGGGTTGGAGTACAGATGAAGAGTTCACGCGTGAAATGCTGGCAGGCCTCAACCCTGTCGTGATCCGTGGACTCAAAGTAACTACTCAAATAATTACTAACTAGGACTAGTTTTTGGAAGAAATCAAGGAACTCAATATCGATCTAACATCTTATAAACTAATTTAATTATTTTATATTTTTGCAGGAATTCCCTCCAGCCAGTAAACTAGATCCTAGCAAGTATGGCAACCAGAACAGCTCGATAACAGCAGCACACATCGAGAGCAACCTTGATGGACTGACAGTAGAACAAGTACAGCTACGTACGAACAATATAATTAATGTAGTCTTTCTTATACTCGAATTGAGCCTCTTTCTTCTTTTGTTGTTGTTGTTGTTGCAGGCATTGAGCAGTGACAAGCTATTCATCTTGGATCATCACGACGGCATGATGCCATACCTCAACCGAATCAACTCGACATCCAGTAAGGTTTATGCCACCAGAACCCTTCTCTTCTTGAAAGACGATGGTGCTCTGAAACCATTGGCGATCGAGCTCAGCTTGCCCAACCCTCAAGGAGAAGGACACGGTGCTGTCAGCAAGGTCTTCACTCCAGCCAAAGAGGGTACTGTGGAGGGATCCATTTGGCAGTTGGCCAAGGCCTTCGTCGTCGTCAACGACTCCGGCATCCACCAACTCATCAGCCACTGGTACGTACAAGAGTTTTTGATGCTTCGATCGATCGCTAGTTGCTAACGTTAATATTAGTGGTAATTAATGTTCACGATTTCAATTTCTTCACTGCATGCAGGCTCAACACCCATGCCACGGTCGAGCCGTTCGTGATCGCAACCAACAGGCACCTCAGCGCGCTCCACCCGATCAACAAGCTTCTGGTCCCTCATTACCGCGACACCATGAACATAAATGCGCTGGCTCGCCAAACGCTTGTCAACGCCGGTGGCATCTTGGAGTCCACCTTCTTCCCGGGAAAATACTCTATGGAGTTGTCCTCTGCTGTTTACAAGGGTTGGAATTTCACAGAGCAAGCTCTCCCAATTGATCTCATCAAGAGGTACAGTATATATAGACTCACTATTAACTGCAGTATCGGCCGATACCCAGACATGTTTAGATCCAATTCCGACTGACTGATATCCGATACTAACCGATATATATCAACACGCGGTGGAATGGTGGGGGGTTCCCTTTTTCAGTCAATTCAACAAAGAAAATTGAACCAAAAACACCAATCAATCAACAATGATGTAAAAGCATAATAAGGTTGTAAACCAAGAAAACTTACATGTAAAGCAATCGAGGTGAGTGTTATTTCATTCAATTTCAAAACTAAGTAAGAAACAACATAGAAAATACTTAAAATTATGCTTTAATATATAAAATATATTTTTTAAAAATATTAATAATTTATTAATAATTATATATATTTTGATTCCAAATAATTTAATATTTCGTTCAAAAACTTCCGATAGTCTCGACACCGTCGATCCTGATACTCATAGGAATGGTCTGATACCGATCTGATATCGACCTTGTATTAAGTTGTAGTGACTGGGACTAATGTTGTTCTGCTGATATTTCAAACAGGGGAGTTGCAGTGTCGGACCCGGCTAGCCCGAACAAGATCCGCCTACTCATCGAGGACTATCCCTACGCCGTAGACGGGCTGGCCATCTGGTCGGCGATCGAGGCCTGGGTCAACGAGTACTGTTCCATCTACTACCCGACCGACGACGCAGTAGCGTCGGACATCGAGCTGCAGGCCTGGTGGAAGGAGGTCATCGAGGTCGGACACGGGGACAAGAAGCACGAGCCCTGGTGGCCCAAGATGCGGACCGTCTCCGACCTGACCCAGTCCTGCACCATCGTCATCTGGGTCGCCTCTGCGCTCCACGCTGCGGTCAACTTCGGGCAGTACCCCTACGCCGGATACGTCCCCAACCGCCCGACCCTCAGCAGGAGGTTCATGCCCGAACCGGGTACCGACGAGTACGAGCGTCTGCGTACCGAGCCGGAGAAGGTGTTCCTACGGACCATCACCAACCAGTTCCAGACCATACTTGAAGTGTCACTGATTAACATACTGTCGTCCCACGTGTCGGACGAGGTGTATCTGGGACAGAGGGACACGCCGTACTGGACGACGGATGCGAAGGCTCTGGATGCGCTGAACAGGTTCGACGCGAAGCTGGGGGAGATTGAGCAGGGCATTTCGTACATGAACGAAGACCCGTCGCTCCGGAACCGCTACGGTGGTCCGGTGAATATGCCTTACACCTTGCTGTTGAGGTCTACTTCACCAGGGGTTACTGGTAGAGGGATACCTAACAGTGTCTCCATCTAGCCTTGCCTAGCCAGTCAGTTATGTGTGTGCATGCATACATATATGTATGCTGCTGTGGTGTTGCACACCAGTTTCATTTGCTCTGTTTTTCTAGTTTCAACGATCATTTGTACTCTTGTTCCGATTCAATAATTTGGTCGTCAGGATCACGGCACTCTTGCCTTGACTTGTCGCGTGAATCTATCAATTTCCTCATCCGCTCTATTGCGTGCCTGATATTGATGAGTTTGATACTTAAGACGTGGCCTAATTCCTTAAGTAAACAAGACAATGATACTTTTGTAGATTGGACACACGTCATCAACTCTTCTCATCCATTTTGGAGGCGAAACACAGCCAACAGACATGGAAGCCTTGTAAAATCATCGGAGTATCCGACACTGCACCTCCTTGACCGCGAGATGTAAGATATGTTGGGGGTTTAGCTTTGAACCCTCTTAGAATAGTCCCACATCCATGTAGACAATTTCAAGGATTGTAGATAGTGTATTCTTCTAATTCATTAGTAAATCATTTGTGTTGTGCTAAAGTTAATTTTCGTGCGATTTACTTCGATTCTCTTATGGTCTCTTGGTTTGGGAGGAACGATTTTCGTGTTTAATTCCCAACAGAGGAGCATCTGAGTTTTGGGTTCAGAATATCATGATAGAAGTTATCAGGTGTCAGAATTGACAGTCAAACCAAGTGTAAGAGATGGACACGAAACCGATGCACGTGGTAAACCTAAACGGTTTCAATTATCACTATTGTCGGAGCAAGATGAAGGATTTGCTATTCGCCAAAAAGCTGCATCTTCCGGTATTTACTTCCGAGAAGGCTATGATAAAGGACATTATGGGAGAAGCTGGGAACCTTGTACGCGAAGAAGACCAGGGTAAACAAGTTATTTCTGATCAGACAAATGATGGGTCTGAGATATAAGGATGGTTCGTCCATTACAATTCACCTAAGTGTGTTCCACGACATGGTTGACAAGTTATTCTCTATAGGAGTGGAGTTCGACGATGAAATTTAGGGACTCTGATTGTTGTGTATATTGTCAAACTCATGAGAGACTGTACACGAGTGTCCATAATCAATTTTGCTCCAGAATGTGTGGTTAGTCTGGAGTTTGTCAAGGGCGGAGTGTTAAATGAAGAGTTACAGAGGAAATATCAAGACATTTTATCTACATCTCATTGAGGGGCGCTTGTTTCAGATAGCCGAGACATGAGTAAAAAAAAAAGGTCCGGACGGAGGTAGAGACAAGAGCAAAGGCAAGTCCAAGAGTCGGTAAGAGGATTCCGAGTGCTACCATTATGGCAAAAATGGTCACATCAAACAAAACAGGCTTGCTTGGAAGAGAGAGAATAAGGGCAACAAGAGGAAGCAGAGTGAGAACACAACTGCGGTCGCCTCAGCACATAGAGGCGATGTTATTATCGTGGATGATGAGGTTGTTATGAACCTCACATGCGAGACAGTTTTTAGCTGGTGGACTCAGGAGCTTCTGTGCATGTATTTCATAACAGGACACTATTTGCCACATATATAACAGGAGATTGTAGAATGTTGAAGATGAACAACAAAAATGTGTCAAAGACTGTTGTTATTGGATATGTGCATTTAAAAACAAATACAGAAACAACTCTTGTGCTCAAAGATGTTCGTCATGTTTTCAATATCTGTTTCAACTTGGTATCAGTTGGAAGGTTGGATGATAAAGGACTCTTCAATCTCTTTGAAAAATGTCAATGTAAACTTTTCAGAGTAGAAGGATGAAAATCCACCATATTTTTTGTTGGTGAGCAAAAATACTCTTTCTTCTTTGCTCTCTTTGGCCATCATCCAAATATTTACCTCCTTTCCAACATTAGGGTTGGCTCTCAGGAGGAGCAGACAAACTGAATTGATTGTGCATGGAGCCTTTTGTGACTTGAAAAGGGAAATATTCAGTATCTTCCAATAGTTTCCACTTCCCAACCTAATTTTGCAGCCAGAATTTTTTTTTATTTCTTCAGTACCTGTAGCTTACACCATACTGATTATTAGTTCTGTATGATTCAACGGATCCAAACTAAAAGCCATTTGGTAACCACAATTCCCATTCACAATAGCTTGAGTAGATTATCATAGATGTAAACATAATATTAGCTTCCTGCTTTACATGGTAATTGTTAATCTATACATTTAACGATTGCTCTATCGTTTACAAGTTTGAACAAAGTCCCCTTAGCCAGTCTTGTAATATCATTAAAGAGCGGCAGCCACCTGTTGCCTCATTGGTGCAAGGAACCTCGCGAGTGGAAGAGGCACAACTGCTTTGATCAGAGTCCCATTCTCCCTGTATTCCTAAAGTGGGAAAAACAAAAATGAAAATGAGAAAGAGGGACAGAAATGTTGCATACTGATATCTTAATCCTCATTGTCATAATGAATAGGCGCACAACTTAATACTCACTGTTCCTTCTACTATTCCAGATTGATGTATGGTATTGAGGAGCTCACTCTTGTCGTATGGAATAAAAGCTTCTACTGGAACCATCGAGTCCTGTCATAATGATTTCATAATAGAAGTTAATCAGACCTATGCTCCAAACTCATAATTAAACAACAAATGCATGGGTCCTTCAAACATTATACAGATAGTAATCTATACCCTGAGTTTTTCTTGGACTGCATCACAAAACTGTTCTAGGCCATAGCCATCTATAGCTGATACGCAGACTACACCTTTTCTTTCTGCTTCGAGTTTCACTTTCCGAGGATCATCAGTCTTGTCAACCTGAAGAAGGCAATGAGTTCCAGTAAGTTTAAACCGTATTACCTGTGCCGGGCTCCCTAAGTGATCCGCACACAACCCATTCACCTACAATTGCCTAAAGAAGGGGCCACATACTCATTCTGGGTTGACAACAGCTCAACATGTGACAAGAAGATATTTTACATTGATCCTTTTGTGATTAGGATAGTGCTTTACGGTTGACACTGTTATCAAAGAAAATTGGCTAGGATGCTCGGTATGTGCAATATAACAAGTGTGTGTAAAGGTCCATAGGTATAGGAATGAAACCAGGTGTAAGCCTTGCTACTCTATTGTATTATTCCAGCAAAGAAGTACGTCTCTAAGAAGGGCTCCACTTGGGACTTGATTCTCAGCCACTCTGCCATTTCATTTTTGGCTCAGTATTCTGCTTAATGGTTGGACCATTATCAAAGAATTATAGCTAGGATGATGATACTGCAGAGTTGCATGATTATGGTTTGTGTGTGCATACTAATGCATAGGTCCATACTTCATAGTTATAGATAGGAAGCCAGACCTGACTTTATTGAAATAAACTCATCAAAGACTACAGATACAGAGGGATGCAGTCAGGATTTATTCTCAGCAGTCCACTGTTCCAATGATGCCAATAACATTACAAGGACACTTTGTAGCTATACCTTGTTCCATACTACCAACTTTGGAATTGATGCCACATCCAATTCTTCTAGAACCTTGTCAACAGCATCTATTTGCTGCTGAGCTAGTGGATGGCTGGGCTATGCAGCATGGAGAGAAGAAAATCAGTATACATCCAAAAACTAGGCCTATATAATAAAATTTAGTGACACATTGATCACCTACTGCAATGTTATACCTGATGTCCACAACATGGACTAAAAGTGATGATTCAGAAATTTCCTCCAATGTTGCTCTGAATGCAGCAACCTGTGTTGTACAAAAGCTTTCATAAGTAACACTATCAGATATTAGCTAATTAAGTTATTGGAAGCCTAGACCATCAATTCTGAGCTTCTGAAGACTGGTACCTTTACATTTGTAACCATAATGAGAAAATAAGATATAGATAATATATAGATATAAGAAAAATAAGTTATTTACATTTGCATAGTTGTGTTACATATTGCGATTAGTTTGGAGCTAGAAAAACGGAAAGACGGAAATACGCACTCAAAAACATGTAATAGGAAATTTTAGAAGGAAACAAACACATCACACACACACTTACACAAACCCATGGGTCTAATGGTCTCATTTTTCTATTATCCAAACCATTAAAGTGGGACTCACTTGATCGATGGGTTAAAGATTTTCAAATTGTATAAAATTTAATCAATATATGCTTTAGAACATGTGTTGAGAGTATGAAAGGGACTTTAGTCCCACATCGGATAGAATTGAAGAGAGAGGGATTTGACCCTCCTATAAATATGTAGCTCATCACATCAATAAAGTCAAGCAAAATATTCTACCACATTTCAACCCTCCCCCCCCCCCCTCCTTCTCCAAACCCTAACCCTAATCCCCCTCCCCTCTCCCACAGCCCCTCCCCTCCGCCCCCTTCCTTCCCCTCCCCTCCACCTCCGCCCCCCCCCCCCCTTCCCCTCCCTCCCCTTCACCCCCTTCCGCGCTGCTGCTGCTACTGTTTGCCGGGCGGCTGCTGCTGCTGCTGTGGTTGCTGTTGCGGCTATTTCGCGGCTGCCCGCTGCCGTCGTAGGTGCTGTCGTGACTGCTCGGCGACCTAGCGACCTCGATCGACCTCAATCTCGATCTCGGCGATCTTCTTCTTCTTTTCTAAAGTTTGTAACTCGGTTCTGTCCGCATGCAACTACGATTGCAGGAAAGAACGAGAAAATTGGTTTTCTGATTATTGCTTTGTACAAGTCAGTTGTAATCGGGAGATTAATTATATAATTGCTAGTTGGATCGAGATATATTAGCGAGGGAACATTTGTGAGACCCCTGATCTCAACTACAACTGTCGTCTCGTGAGGTCATGCGGCCTCAGGTCGAAGCCTTGCACGGGACATGAGCAGCGGCTCTCAGGTACACCACTGCCGCTGAAGAAAGATCAGTAGAATAAGAGAGGTCGGAGATCAGAGGTAGAGACGACCTAGATCTGTCGCCGCCTCACTGATGACAGAGAAGGGGAAGACAATGAAGACGATATATGGCAAGCTGACGGCCCAAGAGATGAAGGCTTTAGTAGACGATCTCTTCTCCAAGAGGTTAACCGAGACTAGCTCCCGTACTGCATACGCTAATGTGGATCATTCACCGTACAAGATGAAAAAGTTGGAAAAAATGGAGATAAAGTTGGAGGGCACTTCCAACTACTTGAAGTGGTAGCGTCAGGAGTTACGAACTCTGAAGGAAAGAGGCTTGGTGGGATATGTGAATGGCCAAACCAAGGCACCTGAAGATCACTCCTCACGGGAGTTTACTGTGGGAAATTATCAACAATGTGGTAGCTGGATGGTTGACAGCTTCATTGACCGACCAAGTGTCGGACAATGTGGAAGCAATAGAGGGTGATGATGACATTTGGAGGACGCTAAAAGACATGTACTCAGGGTCGGACAACCTTATGAGGGTCTTCCAACTACAAGATGAACTTGATAAGGTGGTCCAAGAAGATCACACAATCTCCGAGTACAGGCTCTGCTGAAGAAGTATTGGTCAGATCTCGACCACTGGCACTATGATCCTATTGGCGTGGAGGATGAGCAAGTGGAACCGGTATTTGCGAAATATTATAAGACGTTCATGGAGTATGTTTCGCAACAGAGGATGATGAAGTTCCTAAAGGGGCTCAACCCAGCATTTGAGAAGAGGAGGAATGTCCTACTTGCACAACCCAGGCTGCCATCACTGGAGGAGGCCATAGCTGCTATGGCACAAGAAGAGGCACGATTGAAGCTGATGCCTAGCACCACTAACTCTCCGGGAGAAAAAATCCGCCCTAGCGGTTTTTAACCCAAATTCTACCGGAGGGGGGGTGCTACAACTGTGGAGACCCTGAACACTTCATCAGATTATGTACAAAACCCCTGAGAGGCCAGTCCAACGACCGCGGACGCGGCCGTGGAGGGCGTAGGGGTGGCAGAGGAGGCTATACTGGTGGCAGAAGTAATCATTTTGGAGGGCACAAGGCAAATCTGGCAGAAGAGGGAAGTGAAAATCAGTCACCCGGAATAACCCCTAGTGAGAGAAAAATGCTAGAGATGTGGAGGAGCATGAGACTTGGATCCGGCGACAGTCAAGCCACCACCCCTGGGGCATCGACTCCAACCACCTTCGGAGGTAACATCACCTACTATGCCCAAACAAGCACAGGTATACCTGCTCATGCCCTTGCATCTATCCACCAGCCAGGTTAGATAATTGACTCTGGGACATCTCGCCATGTCACAGGTTCCCATGGTGGGTTCCAAGAATACACTCACTTGACAACGCCTGAAAGCATTCAGACTGCTGATGGTACTGTCAGACCCATTCTGGGTAAAGGTACGGTTGAATGCACCCCTTCCATGACCCTTATTGATGTCTTGCATGCTCCATCTTTTCCTGTTAATCTTTTGTCCATTAGTGCCATTGTTCTTCAACTTAATTGTATTATTTCCATTGACATTCCTAAGGTAACTTTTCAGGAGAAGGGAACAGGGAGACGGCTAGGGACTGGCACTTGGCATAAAGGATTATGGTACTTGGACAGGGGTGGACTGAACGCAGCACTAGCATCACTGGTGGAGGAAGCACAACCGAAGGAGCCACGAAGAACTGTAGAAGCAGAATTATTACTTCAACATCAACGCATGAAACACTCTTCATTCAGTCTACTGAATCGGATGTATCCATCTATGTATCAAAAGGCTAATAAACAAAAGTTGGTTTGTGATGCTTGTGAGCTTGAAAAACATACCAGAAGATCTTATGTGAGTTCTGGAAATAGAAGTTTAGCTGCTTTTGATATGATACACTCAGATGTATGGGGACCTTGTCCTATAACTGGTGTTAATGGTTTTAAATGGTTTGCCACTTTTATTGACTGTTACACTCGTGTCATCTGGGTATACCTAATGAAGAGTAAGAGTGACGTCTTTGCATGCTTTCAAGATTTTTATCGCAGAGTTACGACCCAGTATAATGCTAAAGTGAAGCTTTTGAGATCTGACAATGTCATGCCCCAGTCCCAAAATACGTAGGACTAGGAATACGTAACATGCCCAGCCGTATGTATACGAACTCCAATATATGGAAACCATATACACACGTACGTTGTGCATG
The DNA here is from genome assembly GCA_036927795.1 of Iris macrosiphon. Taxonomy (NCBI): domain Eukaryota; kingdom Viridiplantae; phylum Streptophyta; class Magnoliopsida; order Asparagales; family Iridaceae; genus Iris; species Iris macrosiphon. The sequence continues at coordinate 184,521,414 of JAYESA010000003.1, read as the reverse complement.
AATATTCAATCCACCAGTGGTAATATACTGTCACAACAAGTCACACAGAATCTATATCTCATCCACAGTACAAATAATCAGTAGAAATAAAGAGCTGAATAATAACTTAATATCAAAGATGAGTATCAAAATCTGATAGTCAAATAGAAACAAATCCACTACAAAACGACTATACTGAAACAGCGGTAATAAAATCACAGATACTCCTAAGGTAAGACCTCCTCAATCTGGTAAGTAGTATCCGGTCCAGGTCCGTACTCCTGCGGATACTCCTGCTCGTCCATATCTGGAAAGGGACCAGGTCCTCAGAGGGACGTAACAAGATACATAATAACATGCCAATAAGTACTGAAAAGTAAACATCCAATGGGTCGCATAACCGTCTAAGTGAATGCAATTGAGAACAACTTTCTACCAAGTGGGCTATCTGGCCATATAGTGGGATTGGCATGATTCTCTCGGAAAATCAGGGGCCTCAAAGCATGTCGTCTTTTGAACGGCAGAGGCCACCTGTAATATATATGGGGTCATCACCACCCGTCGCTCCGGCGGAGCGTCCGGGCGAACAAAAAGGAAAGTGCAAAGGAGCCCAAATGTCTTACTTGTTGTTCTTCCCATCCCATGCTCTAAGCATGCCACATCCATGACACGATAATCTCTAAATAACTGTCAGGTCTACTAGCATACAAAGTTTCTATCAGCAGTCATCCCTAACGCACGACCTATGCGTACAGGAGGCCAATCTGTCACGCAGTCCGTGATCTATATGAGACTCACAACTCGTGTGACGACTGTGTCACGTCCAATGAACCTAATGATGCTCCATAATACTGGGGTGGTCTCATAAAGTAGGTCCAAAAATATACATACATAAACATCTATATAAACAGAATTAAACATGCATGTATCAGCTAGAATGTAAATAATAGTACGATGGCAAGGTATACTTGCCGAGCAAGAGTCCTGTATAGTGTACGTCCAAACAGTGTTAAGTTTGTTGTAAGGAAAAGTGGGTTAGGGTTTGGAAGAGTTGTAATATATAGGGATAAGAGGCGGTGGAGGCTGCTGCTGTTCTTTCTTTTCATTGGTTTTGGTTGCGGTTGAGGAGAGTTTAGTAATAATAGGTAAAGAGGCGGTGGAATAAGGCGGTGGTGTCTGTTTTACGCGCGGAGAAGGAAATTAAGCGGTGGGGATCTGTTCTACGCGTGGGGTTGTTTTACGCGCGGAGAAGGAAATAGCAAAGTTGGTTTTTGCTACTGCTACTGTTGATATTTTCCTAATGGGTTTGGGTTTTGAGGTTAACAGGTTTCGGGTTGAAATCCAATAGGAATCCAAACCCATTTTCTTTTATTTTCTTTTTCTTTCTTTTCTAATAAACTATTTATATATATACTTAGAGAAATCTAGAAATTATATTGGTGCATATGGTTAATCCAGCAACTGTCCAAAGGGTCTCCTACATGGAATAAATTAGGAAAAATTTATAATGGCCCCATAAATCCTCTAATTACATAAACACCTTAAATAAAAATTAATAAAAATCTATTCCTTCTATTTAGCTCATAATTACTAAATAAATTAAATAATTAATACGGTTTTCAGAATTAGGGGTCTTACATTCTACCCAACTTATAAAAATTTTGTCCTCGAAATTAAAACTAAGTCCTGGAAAAAGTCAAGAATGGTAGGAGATATAATTTAACAAAGTAAATTCACACCTTGGTCAATGAATAGGTTCGGAAAACGTTTACGCATGTCGTCTTCTCGTTCCCAAGTTGATTCTCCTGGCGTGCCATGCTTCCATGCCACGCAGACCAAGAGAATAGACTGGTTCCTCAATACTTTCTCTCGACGATCGAGGATTCTCACGGGTTGCTCTTGATATGACAAGCTCGGCCCAATGGTAATCTCCGAATGGTCGAGAACATGACTGCTGTCTGCCACATATTGCCTGAGCTGCGACACATGGAATACGTCATGTACTCCCTCAAGTGAAGGTGGTAGCGCAAGTCGATATGCCACTTCTCCCACTCTCTCTAGCACGTCAAATGGTCCAATATACCTTGGACTCAACTTGCTGCGCCCTCCGAATCGAATGGTGCCTCTGGTAGGTGATATCCTTAAGAAGACATGATCGCCCTCTTTAAACTCCAAGGGACGACGATGAATGTCTGCCCACTGCTTCTGCCTGTCTTGCGCTGCTCGCAAGTGTACTTGTATCTTCTTAACTGTCTCAACGGTGTTGACCACTAACTCTGGTCAATCTGACGTTCTCCCACATCACTCCAACACACAGGAGACCTACACTTCCTTCCATATAATGCTTCAAACGGAGCCATCTGGATGCTCGCCTGATAGCTATTGTTGTAAGAAAACTCCACAAGATGTAGGTGGTCCTCCCATGATCCTCCAAAGTCTAACATACAAGCCCTCAACATATCCTCCAATGTCTGAATAGTACGCTCTGACTGCCCATCTGTCTGCGGGTGATAAGATGTACTGAACTTCAGACGAGTTCCAAGACTCTTGCATGCTCCTCCAAAAGTGCGATGTAAAGCGCGAATCCCTGTCTGATACAATGCTGATTGGTATGCCGTGCAATCTCACAATTTGCCTCATATATAAGTCAGCCAAAGCTTTTGTAGATTGGCCAACTCTAAAAGATAAGAAATGGGCCGACTTGGTGAGTCGATCTACTATTACCCATACTGCATCTTTACCACTGGGAGTCTTGGGAAAACCCGTGACGAAGTCCATAGTGATGTGCTCCCACTTCCACTCTGGAATCGGAAGTGGTTGCAATAACCCTGCTGTTCTCTGGTGCTCCGCCTTTACTTGTTGACATACCAAACATTTAGCTACAAAGCGAGCTATTTCTCTTTTCATTCCATGCCACCAAAAGTGTTGTCGTAGTAAATCACGATACATCTTGGTGCCTCCAGGATGAATAGAATATATCGAACTATGAGCTTCTGTCATCAGCTCCTGTCGAATCTCTCCACTTGAAACATAAAGACGATCACCACATCGTAATGTCCCGTCATCATGAATGCGCAGTCCTGTCTGCTCTCCGGCCTCTGTTCTTTCCTTTAATCTTCTTAATCTGGCATCTGTAGGCAATGCTGCCTTGATTCCCTCTACTAGTGATGATTGTACTTGCAAGTTGGCTAGTGTCCCGTCTGCTCCGGATAATATCACTTCAATGCCAAGACCTTGCAAGGCCTCCAGTAATTCCCTCTGTGTCGTCAAGAAATAAGCTGCTGGCTTCCGGCTTAACGCGTCTTGTCACGCCCCGATCTCCCGCAGGCAATCGGCCGTTCCCGCTAGGCGGGAATCACCCTCGCCAGCGCTCCCGCGGAACGAACGCTTAACCCATCCGGACGTGATGCCGCACGAGCGTGAGCTACGCCCGTGCAAGGCCATGGTTCATTGGCTGGCGATTAGAGTTCTAAGCCACAGAGTCGCACAATTGTCCGAGTGCAGCGGAGTAATGAACGCATAGGCGATCGGTAACAGGTTCACTGAGTCGACAAATATAGCGGAAGCATTGAAACAAGTAAAGTAATCTCTTTATTGATATGAACAAGTGTTACAGGCGGCGTATAGCCGAGATTACAAGTCGCTCGAGCCTCTCTCTCTCTCTCAAACAGTAAAAGCGTGCCAAGTGGCTACAACTGTAGAATGAATGTACAAGCGATGGTCAGGCGATGTTCACAACTTATGTCTTGTATATGTGCTTCAGACCCGGACGCACCGTTGCTTCGGAGTGTTGTCCACGCCTTAGCACGCACGTTGGAGGCGTCCGCACCGCACGAGGTTCTCCCGCACCCTGCATAACAAACTGGTGGATTATCAGTACATTGAATGCACTGGTGGGGAAGCTACTCGCCCGCTCGACAAATCCAAACACGCAATACAGGTTCCGTGCACAACTATTAAGTTGTCTTTCTAGTTGCCTTAGGATCAGTTTCATGCAAACATTGAATAGCTTAACGTGTCGGGCAGTGCGCCGTGCGATGTTTGAAGAAACACGGCGAGACTTACCAACTTACCATTTTTCCTTCCCTGTCCAAGGCAAACATGATTAATTCAAGCACGGGCAAGCATAAACATTCAGGAGGCATAGCATATGCAACAGGAGGGTTCTTATAACATGATCGTTCAGGTGTTAAGTTATTCATTGATGCTATGCGATGACTCGCACGCGGATAGCCGCTAAGCGAGGATGACTTGTTATCTTTTGTTTCACAGGCAAGCACGCAACAGGTTAAATACACACGATGCATTGCAAGCCATATTCACACGATAATCACACGAGGCATTGCAAGCATATACACACGATGATCACTGGCTGATGCCATAATGGACTAGTCAAGGACGTGAATAACATGCAACGAGAAAACACGAGGAGCTCATAAAACACGATGCGTTGCAAGTTACCCAGTCCGCACACGATTGACTATAAACACGAAGTCTGCCCGGATCGGATCGGTGCCAGTGCCCCAGCACCGTCCGCAGAACTTATATCCTTGTGCACAAGTTGTCCATGATCGAACACGATTTTTAATTTACACACGAGCACACGAGATTCATTTAGGTATTGGATATGCACAGTCTCCTGGGCTGCTGTAAGCCCGCACACGAGGGAGACTTGCAGGGAGATCCGAATACCTGAATGAGTCTTGCCACAGGAACATGATTCTTTTACTTGGCATGATACAGTCCCCTGGATTGGGAACTGCCTTGGTGACCTAACGGTCCCGAATACTTGCGGGTTCATTCTGGCACGGAACGACTACGTAGTAGTCTCCCGAGGTTCGGATGAAAACACGGTAACTATCAAGCAGACAAGCATGCGTTTCTAGGAACATAAACAAGCACGTTGCTCGGGCCCGAAGGTAGTCCGAGAGATGAAACCGTTAAGGGACTTAGCATGCGAGGGTCTGAATACAAGCAGTATTTCATTTCCATGTTCTAGCAAGCAATATGAGTTGGGATTATTCCCTTAGCTAGGTGCGTTGGATTTATTAGCATGCAGGGGGCGATTCACCTAGCGACTAGCATAAATATTCCAGATTTTATGTGTGCTGGCTAAGCAAAGACAAGTTCACCGTAGCCACCCACCTTAGCGATGATTCGCCTCGGTAGAGCGATACGTCTGAGCGAGCCTCTGAAAGTCCAAGCCGGATTCCCGTAGGGACAAGTCTGGATATCCTTTGCTTCTTGATCGAGCAAAGCAGGTCGGGACAGCTGCACGATTGCCGATTGAGACGGCAGTCCGCTTGAGCGGAACAGGGTGTTACATCCTACCCAACTTAGAAAAAGTCTCGTCCTCGAGACTTACTAAGGACAAGCAGTAATCTAGGGTTGAGGCAATCCTAGACAAGTCGTTTGTACTTGTTCATTTGGATCTTCACTTGCACAAGCGTCGAAGTCAGCATATCGCTTAGACTGGATCGTGCGCACTTTCGAAGGGCCCCTCTAGCGTGAACACGTCAACCAGCTTAGTGATAGCGGAGTCTCAGCACTCGAGTTTCACCTTTTTCTAAGTCTTGGATGGTGCACTAGTTCAAGGCGTCCCTCGAATAGATGCATTCAACCAAACTTAGGGTTAGTGAAAATCTCGGACAAGCTACTAGCGATACTCTCAATGGTTCGCACAGGTTGGCACAAAGGCCACTCGCAGCATACAACCAGACAAGCAAGCATATCATCCAAAACGTATTTTGAAAGTATTTAGACTTATGTTGGAACATCCCATCGAGGCATTGAGAGAGAGCGTACACATAACCCACGAACGAGCTTTCGAAACAGAGATATCGAATCGAAGTCCAAAGGCGTAGAAGCCAGGCTCTGATACCAACATGTCACGCCCCGATCTCCCGCAGGCAATCGGCCGTTCCCGCTAGGCGGGAATCACCCTCGCCAGCGCTCCCGCGGAACGAACGCTTAACCCATCCGGGCGTGATGCCGCACGAGCGTGAGCTACGCCCGTGCAAGGCCATGGTTCATTGGCTGACGATTAGAGTTCTAAGCCACAGAGTCGCACAATTGTCCGAGTGCAGCGGAGTAATGAACGCATAGGCGATCGGTAACAGGTTCACTGAGTCGACAAATATAGCGGAAGCATTGAAACAAGTAAAGTAATCTCTTTATTGATATGAACAAGTGTTACAGGCGGCGTATAGCCGAGATTACAAGTCGCTCGAGCCTCTCTCTCTCTCAAACAGTAAAAGCGTGCCAAGTGGCTACAACTGTAGAATGAATGTACAAGCGATGGTCAGGCGATGTTCACAACTTATGTCTTGTATATGTGCTTCAGACCCGGACGCACCGTTGCTTCGGAGTGTTGTCCACGCCTTAGCACGCACGTTGGAGGCGTCCGCACCGCACGAGGTTCTCCCGCACCCTGCATAACAAACTGGTGGATTATCAGTACATTGAATGCACTGGTGGGGAAGCTACTCGCCCGCTCGACAAATCCAAACACGCAATACAGGTTCCGTGCACAACTATTAAGTTGTCTTTCTAGTTGCCTTAGGATCAGTTTCATGCAAACATTGAATAGCTTAACGTGTCGGGCAGTGCGCCGTGCGATGTTTGAAGAAACACGGCGAGACTTACCAACTTACCATTTTTCCTTCCCTGTCCAAGGCAAACATGATTAATTCAAGCACGGGCAAGCATAAACATTCAGGAGGCATAGCATATGCAACAGGAGGGTTCTTATAACATGATCGTTCAGGTGTTAAGTTATTCATTGATGCTATGCGATGACTCGCACGCGGATAGCCGCTAAGCGAGGATGACTTGTTATCTTTTGTTTCACAGGCAAGCACGCAACAGGTTAAATACACACGATGCATTGCAAGCCATATTCACACGATAATCACACGAGGCATTGCAAGCATATACACACGATGATCACTGGCTGATGCCATAATGGACTAGTCAAGGACGTGAATAACATGCAACGAGAAAACACGAGGAGCTCATAAAACACGATGCGTTGCAAGTTACCCAGTCCGCACACGATTGACTATAAACACGAAGTCTGCCCGGATCGGATCGGTGCCAGTGCCCCAGCACCGTCCGCAGAACTTATATCCTTGTGCACAAGTTGTCCATGATCGAACACGATTTTTAATTTACACACGAGCACACGAGATTCATTTAGGTATTGGATATGCACAGTCTCCTGGGCTGCTGTAAGCCCGCACACGAGGGAGACTTGCAGGGAGATCCGAATACCTGAATGAGTCTTGCCACAGGAACATGATTCTTTTACTTGGCATGATACAGTCCCCTGGATTGGGAACTGCCTTGGTGACCTAACGGTCCCGAATACTTGCGGGTTCATTCTGGCACGGAACGACTACGTAGTAGTCTCCCGAGGTTCGGATGAAAACACGGTAACTATCAAGCAGACAAGCATGCGTTTCTAGGAACATAAACAAGCACGTTGCTCGGGCCCGAAGGTAGTCCGAGAGATGAAACCGTTAAGGGACTTAGCATGCGAGGGTCTGAATACAAGCAGTATTTCATTTCCATGTTCTAGCAAGCAATATGAGTTGGGATTATTCCCTTAGCTAGGTGCGTTGGATTTATTAGCATGCAGGGGGTGATTCACCTAGCGACTAGCATAAATATTCCAGATTTTATGTGTGCTGGCTAAGCAAAGACAAGTTCACCGTAGCCACCCACCTTAGCGATGATTCGCCTCGGTAGAGCGATACGTCTGAGCGAGCCTCTGAAAGTCCAAGCCGGATTCCCGTAGGGACAAGTCTGGATATCCTTTGCTTCTTGATCGAGCAAAGCAGGTCGGGACAGCTGCACGATTGCCGATTGAGACGGCAGTCCGCTTGAGCGGAACAGGGTGTTACACGTCTGCTACAACGTTAGCCTTGCCTGGATGATAATGTAGCTCTATCTCGAAATCTTTCATCAACTCGAGCCATCGACGTTGTCTCATATTTAATTCCTTCTACGTGAAGACATACTTGAGGCTTTTGTGGTCTGTATAGATTTTCACTCGTTCCCCATATAAGTAATGTCTCCATAGCTTCAGAGCAAATACAACGGCTGCAAGTTCCAAGTCATGAGTTGGATAATTCTTCTCATGTACTCGTAACTGTCTAGATGCATATGCAATCACATTGCCATGCTGCATTAATACGCATCCCAAGCATTTCCCTGATGCGTCACTGTATATCACATAGCCTCCGGATCCTGATGGAATAGTTAATACTGGTGCTGTAGTCAGTCGCTTCTTCAACTCCTCGAAAGCGGCTTGACACTCGGTCCATATGAACTCTTGATCTTTGCAAGTTAACCGAGTCAAAGGTATTGCTATCCTTGAGAAGTTCTCCACGAACCGTCGGTAATATCCCGCAAGTCCAAGGAAACTTCTCACCTTCGCTGTTGATTTAGGAACAGGCCATGTCTCGACTGCCGAGATCTTTTCTGGATCAACAGAAATACCATCTCATGTAACCACATGTCCAAGAAATGAGACCTTGTCCAATAAGAACTCATATTTACTGAGCTTTGCATATAGCTGCTCTCTCCTTAAGGTCTCCAGAACAATCCGCAGGTGCTTCTCGTGCTCCTCGTGGCTCTTTGAATAGACAAGTATATCATCTATGAAGACGACCACGAACTGGTCTAAATACTGATGGAAGACTCGATTCATTAAGTCCATAAAGATAGCTGGAGCATTGGTCAATCCAAACGGCATGACCAAGAACTCGTAGTGTCCATATCTTGTCCGGAATGAGGTCTTCGGGATGTCCTCCTTCCGTACTTTCACCTGGTGATATCCTGATCTCAAATCTATCTTTGAGAACATCTTGGCTCCACTAAGATGATCAAATAAGTCATCAATGCGTGGCAATGGATATTTATTCTTTACTGTCACTACATTCAAGGCTCTATAGTCAATGCACATACGTACTGACCCATCCTTCTTTGGTACAAACAATACTGGTGCTCCCCAGGGTGATGCACTTGGTCGGATGAAACATTTCTCTTCTAGTTCTTTCAACTGTGTTTTCAGTTCATCCATCTCCTTCTTCGCCAGTCTATAAACATGTGATGCTATAGGTGCTGCTTCTGGCGTCAATTCAATCAAAAACTCTACGTCTCTATCTGGGGGTAGTCCTGGCAATTCTTCTGGAAAGACGTCTTGGAATTCTGAAATAATGGGATGATAGACAACCTCGTCCATTGCGAGCTGCATACTATCAAGAATTTCTGTGGATCCTCGTGCAAACTCAAGTTCAGGTTGGCCGGGTACGTTAAAAAGAATGCTTCCTCCAAAACAATTGAAGAAAGCGTGGTACTTGCTCAGCCAGTCCATTCCAAGCACAATATCAAAAGTTGGCATAGGAAGGACTAAGAGTTGGGCGTTCATCTCTCTGCCATGTATCACTATAGGACACGATCTACAAATTCTACTAACAGGTACAACTCCTCCGGTAAGAATTCTAACACAACTAGGTAAAGGTGTAGAGATAATATTGTGTTTTGCAATAAATCTAGATGATATGAATGAGTGGGTGGCTCCCGTATCAAACAATGTCACAGCAGGAAAAGTAAAAACAATAGTGATACCTGCTATGACATCAATCTCTTGATTCATGTCATCTACTTTCATTGCAAAAGTTTGCCCATTCCTCTACGGCTGTCCATGACTAGCCCTCATGTACTGATCCTCCTGGGTGGGTAGCGGTGGTCCTCGCTGAAATCCTCCTGCTGCTGGAGGTCGAGGTGCTCCTGGTCTAGCCATCTGTTGAGCTGGCTTTGATGCTGGAAGTGCTAGTCTCTGTGCTGGCGGTGGAAGTGTCTGCTGCATTGGACAATTTCGCGCCAGGTGCTGTCCGGAACCACTTCTCATACACTGTCCCAAACGGATCCGACAGTCTTTTGTGATGTGCCCGCGTCTCCCACAATAATTACATTGGGGCTTATCTGGAATTTGGTACGGTCCTGCTCTGTGCTGATACTGTTGTTGCTGAGCTAAAGGACGTCTGATAGGTCCTCCTTGTTGTGTCCTTGCCGGTCCTTGTTGTGTCCTCAGCTGACCTCCCTTTCTTCTGCTGATGGTTTCTTGCAATCTGGCTTCCGTCAGTAACTCGGCATAAGAGATCCGAGACTGTGAGCTGGTATAATGTTGGAGCTCCTGAGTTAGTCCGCGATGAAACCTCTTAGCCTTGGCCAAGTCATCTGGTATCAGGGCAGCGCCATATTTACTAAGGCGACTAAACTCGGCATCGTACTCGTCAACTGTTCTGTTCCCTTGCTCCAGGTGAAGAAACTGATCGTACAATGCATCTCTGACGGTGTCCGGGAAGTACTTCCTTTCAAAGCACTCCAGGAACTGCTCCCATGTCTGGTATGTACCCAGCTGGCGCTCCATGGATTCCCACCAGTGATGAGCATTACCATCTAGAAACGTCCTTACACCCGTCATCCACAGCTCCGTAGGTAGCTGCGATGCTTCTAATAACTTCCGAGTGTGAGTAATCCAGTTGGTAGTCTCTTATGGACTCTCAATGCCTTTGTACGGCCTCAGACACATCTGTACAAAGTCCTTTACTGATCCAACTCTAGCTCGAGGTTCTGAAGCTAGTGCTTGAGCTGGTACAGTAGCCTGTGCAGCCATCCTTTCAAGTGCTGCTAGAAATTCTTGCCTCTGCTCGGCTGCCTGTTGCCTCTGTTCCTGCATCATTATCTGGAAGAATTGGAACAGTTGTGCCTGGCCATCCTGCGGTGTCGATGAGACTGGAAGGGTCACATTAGGTGGAACAGGAAGATCAGATGGAACTGGATTGTGAATCTGTCCATCTGGTCCTGGAAGTCAAGGAATTGTTGAGGTCCCTCCTTGAGCCTCACCATTGACTCCAGGAGTTGTGTCGCCATCGGCGATAGTACATCCTTTCTGCATATCTATCTTTCTGCAGGCGATGTACACAACATTTAGACGAAGTACAGGAATCAAACAGGGTGCAAGTATTAAATAGGATGTAGAAGCATGAATTATGCTGGAAAATTGTCCGCGTATTTTACAGTCAAAATTCCCAACATACATGAAGTCTCTTCCCTGCGTTAAACAGGTTTTAAGGTTGTTTGCGTAAAACAGGTTGCTAAGCTGTCCGCGTAAAGCAGAGGTCAAAAACTGTTGGCGTAAAACATGGCTTCAGAACTGATCGCGTAAAACAGAGATTCAAAGAAGTTGGCGTAAAGTAGAGCTTCAGAGTTGTCCGCGTAAAACTCACGTAAAAGGTCTGTGCGTAAAGGATCGCTGCGCGTAAAATCTGCGTGCGTGAAGTCTTGTTACACTTCCTGCGTAAAGTACGTTGCAGCGTAAAGTCGTACGAGGAACTCTTTATATTTTCTCGGATAAATTTGTCAGATAATTCAGTGAACCTGACATCTGACAAAAGTACTGCACGATGATCGAGAGGACGGCTATGATGATGATTTTGCACAGAGACCCAGGTTGTCGCTTAGTGACATATTTTATACAAGTCGTTTTTACGCATCTAAAGGAAGAAAATGGAGTCTTCTGGATAGGCTGCCTACAGAAATGAGTTTTTACGCTCACAATAAGACAAAATCAAATGCCACGTCAAAAAGCTATTTCTGCACAGGGCTCAAGGCATATCTCTGCATTTAATGCACAAGATTTGCTCACGACTGGGAAACTAAGGCTGTGACAAATACGCTCACATCACCATCCTTACATTTACGCCTAATCAGGCTATTCTATGCTGGTTATCTATTATCATAAATTATCAAGTTTTACGCAGGGCAGTTACCTACGTGGCTTGCATGCCATGATCTTACAAAGGGATACGTGTCAGTTGTCATAACCGCAGCGTAAAGTAGACAGTCTTCTTCATAGTTTGTCCTTTTTACGCCAACAAGACAGTTATTTGATTTTTACGACAGCTAGGCAATCATTTGGCTTTTACACCAACAAGGGTAAAGGGTCTGGTCACAGGAAAAATGATTTTTGGCGTAAAACTTTGTTTTATCCAACAGAGGATAGTTGAAAGGAAGAATGAGGTTTTAGTCAAGTGTGGATGAAATCCTTATACTTTATTCCTGTACGCAGGCTTGTTTGGTACAGTTACGTAACCAAGACAATATATTCTAGACCTGCATGGGCCACCACCAAAAACATGTCACGCCCCAGTCCCAAAATACGTAGGACTAGGAATACGTAACATGCCCAGCCATATGTATACGAACTCCAATATATGGAAACCATATACACACGTACGCTGTGCATGAATATTCAATCCACCAGTGGTAATATACTGTCACAACAAGTCACACAGAATCTATATCTCATCCACAGCACAAATAATCAGTAGAAATAAAGAGTTGAATAATAACTTAATATCAAAGATGAGTATCAAAATCTGATAGTCAGATGGAAACAAATCCACTACAAAACGACTATACAGAAACAGCGGTAATAAAATCACAGATACTCCGAAGGTAAGACCTCCTCAGTCTGGTAAGTAGTATCTGGTCTAGGTCCGTACTCCTGCGGATACTCCTGCTCGTCCATATCTGGAAAGGGACCAGGTCCTCAGAGGGACGTAACAAGATACATAATAACATGCCAATAAGTACTGAAAAGTAAACATCCAATGGGTCGCATAACCGTCTAAGTGAATGCAATTGAGAACAACTTTCCACCAAGTGGGCTATCTGGCCATATAGTGGGATTGGCATGATTCTCTCGGAAAATCAGGGACCTCAAAGCATGTCGTCTTTTGAACGGCAGAGGCCGCCTGTAATATATATGGGGTCATCACCACCCGTCGCTCCGGCGGAGCGTCCGGACGAACAAAAAGGAAAGTGCAAAGGAGCCTAAATGTCTTACTTGTTGTTCTCCCCATCTCATGCTCTAAGCATGCCACATCCATGACACGATAATCTCTAAATAACTGCCAGGTCTACTAGTATACAAAGTTTCTATCAGCATTCATCCCTAACGCACGGCCCATGCGTACAGGAGGCCAATCTGTCACGCAGTCCGTGATCTATATGAGACTCACAACTTGTGTAACGACTGTGTCACATCCAATGAACCTAATGATGCTCCATAATACTGGGGTGGTCTCATAAAGTAGGTCCAAAAATATACATACATAAACATCTATATAAGCAGAATTAAACATGCATGTATCAGCTGGAATGTAAATAATAGTACGATGGCAAGGTATACTTGCCGAGCAAGAGTCCTGTATAGTGTACGTCCAAACAGTGTTAAGTTTGTTGTAAGGAAAAGTGGGTTAGGGTTTGGAAGAGTTGAAATATATAGGGATAAGAGGCGGTGGAGGCTGTTGCTGTTCTTTCTTTTCATTGGTTTTAGTTGCGGTTGAGGAGAGTTTAGTAATAATAAGTAAAGAGGCGGTGGAATGAGGCGGTGGTGTCTGTTTTACGCGCGGAGAAGGAAATTAAGCGGTGGGGTTCTGTTTTACGCGTGGGGTTGTTTTACGCGCGGAGAAGGAAATAGCAAAGTTGGTTTTTGCTACTGCTACTGTTGATATTTTCCTAATGGGTTTGGGTTTTGAGGTTAACGGGTTTCGGGTTGAAATCCAATAGGAATCCAAACCCATTTTCTTTTATTTTATTTTTCTTTCTTTTTCTATTAAACTATTTATATATATATATATATATATATATATATATATATATATATATATATACTTAGAGAATTCTAGAAATTATATTGGTACATATGGTTAATCCAGCAACTGTCCAAAGGGTCTCCTACATGGAATAAATTAGGAAAAATTTATAATGGCCCCATAAATCCTCTAAATACATAAACACCTTAAATAAAAATTAATAAAAATCTATTCCTTCTATTTAACTCGTAATTACTAAATAAATTAAATAATTAATACGGTTTTCAAAATTAGGGGTCTTACAGACAATGGGACAGAATACACAAACAAGAGTATTGAAGAGTACATATCAACCCATGGGATACAGCATCAGACTTCGTGTGCCTATACACCAGCACAGAATGTCGTGGCAGAACGGAAGAACATGCACCTATTGGAAGTAGCACGGACAATGATGTTTGCCATAAATGTTCCTAAACACTTATGGGGACATAATGTGTTGACGGCTGCATATCTCATCAACAAGATGCCCTCTCATGTGTTGGAATGGAAGACACCAATTGAGATGCTTACAGGAGAAAATAAGTACATTGTTCCTCAAAAGGTATTTGGGTGTATATGCTTTGTGAAAGATAACAGACATGCGGTGGGAAAGTAGGACCCTCGAGCGTTGAAGTGCATCTTTGTTGGCTACTCAGGGACTCATAAGGGATACTCTTGTTGGAGTCCGATGGAGCGGAGGCTCTTTGTGAACATAGACGTTACATTTAGAGAGATGAAACCATACTACCACAATGGTTCAGGTGAAAGGTCTGCATTTGGTGACACACCTAACACAGGAGGTGTTAGGAGTGAGGGGGAGATGGGCCCAAGCGTGATTGTCGGGACAGTTCCATGCCCAATGATGGAAGCTGGTACAATGGAATAAGGAGGAGATAGCGAGGGTGAGGAAAGTGATGAGAATGAGGAGGGAGAAAGTGGTGACAATCAGGAGGAAGAAAGTGATGTGCATGGGAAGAAATAGACTACAGAGATCCAAGTCTACAGAAGGAGAAAGCAGCAGTCCAATATTGTGTTGTGTCCCTCGCCTATTGTGCCAAGTCCCTAGTCTAACCTTGTCCCAACTCCTGAAGATGTTTCTCCTGCACCAGATCCCTTTGATTCGGATGTGGATCTCTCTGATTCGGATGGTATGATCTCTCCACCAGTACCTCATATTCCCTTAAGGAGATCTTCTCGCAGTAATGCAGAATAAACTCCTAATCGTTATGGTTATGAACATGACATTGCCAATTTCTTATCCTACTCTAATATATCCCCTACTTAGAGCATTCATTGCATCGTTTGGCAGGAGGCAAAGGAAGATCCAAGGTGTTGGAAAAACTTGGGACACTCGAAAGAAATGGGACATGGAAGCTTGTTCCGTTAAATAAAATATCTTTTGACATGGTAAATTCGTAATACATAGGCTATTTGGACTTTGACTTGGATTCTGACTCGTACCAGCTAAGAACCACAGACGAGTACATTCTCTGATAGTTTCCATTATTTAATATTTTCTATGATGCATGTTTATAGTATTGTTTTACCTGATTTTTGACACGATGGATACACGGATTGGTATTGTATGGATTCATTTTCGTGAGATACGTATTTTCAGGCCTATTGACTTTTTCTGGACTAATGAATTACTGGACTAATGTATTTTCAGGCCTGTTGACATCTTCTGGACTATTGAGATTATTCGTGTCTGGACTTGGATCCATGAGTACTAGTAGGACGGAAAAATACCTAGGAGACTTGTGAACATTCCCTTTCCATCCCATGGTCTTTCTGGAATAATAGCAGCTACACACGACACATGTGGTTTGCCGGATATTACCCCCTAGCCGTTCACATGTCAACTTGGTATTTCAAAACACTAGTTAGATGCAGTCATTCTGGATTAATCTATACTTGCTGATTGTACACTTGCATGACAGGTTTCCTAGTTCACATATTTGTCTGTCTATACATGCTTCTCTGTTCTTCTTTCTTGTCTTTCATTATTATTTTACTTAACTATTCCTCTATGATGTACCATATTCCATTATTATATGCTCATCAAGTATTTCATAACTATTTACTGTTCATAGTACTTGTCAATTAACGGAATTGTTATTGGGTTGTACTCGTTCCATCCTGACTGGATAAACATTTTTAGGTGACTTACTATCTTGCTCATTGGATTTTGTTGCAGATTGAGATGCTTTTGGAGGCCAATATTAGAATTTAGATAGTTTAGCAACTTCTTTGGATTTGATGTTTAGCGGGTTTGTTCCCGAGTTATGATTTAATTGTAAATTGAGAATCTTGTAAAACTATGTAAATGTTGTGAATGAGCAATAGATTTGAATTTGTGACTAAATATTATCTATTTGTATTGATGGACCATTGTTATCATAGACAGCGTACTACCACCGATGCTGCGGCATAGGCTGGGCTTGGCCATGTACTCGTATCCGAAAAGCGGTTGCGGGTCATGACATGTTCCGTTGCCTAAAGGGAAGAAAGCAGTGGGATGCAAATGGGTCTTCACGATAAAGAAGACGCCAGAAGGTAAAGTAGAGCGGTACAAGGCAAGGTTGGTTGCAAAGGGATACACTCAATCCTATGGCATCGACTATGATGAGACGTTTGCTCCAGTAGCCAAGATGAGCACTGTGAGAACCCTGTGAGAACCCTGGTCTCTCTTGCAGCAAACAATGGGTGGCAGTCGTATCAATTGGATATGAAGAACGTCTTTCTTCAGGAAGATATACAAGAAGAAGTATACATGAAGACCCCACCGGAGTTTTGCACGAAACAGTCGACGAAAAAGGTGTACAAGCTGAAGAAATCATTATATGGACTCAAACAATCTCCTCGAGCCTGGTTTGATAGATTCGGGAAGGCTGTCACAGGCATGGGGTATTGCCAGACCAATGCAGATCACACGGTCTTCTTCCAGCATGCAAGAGGCTACATCACCATACTTACAGTGTATGTGGATGATATAGTGATCACAGGTGATAATGAGGAGGAGATTACCCAGCTGAAATCAAAACTCGCCAAGGAGTTTGAAGTGAAGGATTTGGGAATGATGAGGTATTTTCTCGGGATCGAGGTGGCTCGAGGAAGAGATGGGATCATCCTCTCTCAAAGGAAGTATATACTAGATCTGCTCACAGAGACTGGGATGCTGGGATGTCGATCGGCAATCACTCCAATTGATCAGAGAGATAAGTTGGGGGCAGAGGCAGAAGAGCCGGTTGATCGTGAGAGATATCAGAGACTTGTAGGCAAATTGATTTATCTATGCCACACTCGCCCTGATATATCATTTGTTGTTAGTGTAGTGAGTCGCTACATGCATGATCCAAGGAAGGGCCACATGGACGCAGTTTTCCATATCTTGAGATATCTGAAGGGTACGGACTCCTGGAAGAGGACTATGGTTCAAGAAAAATGGACACCTAGATGTTGAGGGATACTGCGATGCAGATTGGACAAGCTGCATGGACGACAGAAGGTCTACCTCAGGGTACTGTGTCTTTGTGGGAGGTAACCTAGTCTCATGGAGAAGCAAGAAACAGTCGGTGGTAGCACGGTCGACTGCTGAAGCAGAATATAGAGCTATGGCTTTGGGAGTGTCAGAGTTGCTATGGGTAAGAGCACTGCTGACAGAGTTAAAACTGGACCAAGGAACACCGTTGTTGAGTGATAGTCAAGCTGCAATAAGTATAGCTAACGATCCAGTTCAGCATAACAAAACTAAGCACATCAAGATCAATCGGTTCTTCATTAAAGATAAGCTAGAAAAAGGGATATTAAAGCTCGATCATGTTCGCTCAGAAGAACAAGTTGCAGATTGTCTAACTAAGGGTCTTAATTCATCAAGTCTTTCTAAACTATGTAACAAGATGGGGATGATTGATATCTATCGCCCATCTTGAGGGTGAGTGTTGAGAGTATGAAATGGGCTTTAGTCCAACATCGGATAGAATTGAAGAGAGAGGGGATGGCCCCTCCTATAACACTACCAGAAAAAGTCAAATTAGCGACGTCTAAAAACGTCGCTAAATAACAAAATGGCGTCGCTAATTTGGTTTAGCGACGTAATTAGCGACGTTATAAAGTTGTCGAAAAAACCCAAGTCGCCAAAAAAAAAACGTCGCTAAACGTCGCTATACCGACGTTTTTAGCGACTTTAATGTGTCGCAAATTTTGGCGACGTTTAGCGACGCCAAGTCACTAAATAGCGACGTTTATTAAAGTCGCTAAACGTCGCTGATTAGCGACGTCTATAGCGACGTTACACCGACGTCTTTAATGACCTGGCTATACTGCCATGTCAGCAATTGGCGACGTATAGCGACGTCATTAGCGACGTATTTAGCGACTTGTTACAGCATCGCTAATTAGCGACGTATTTAGCGACGTAACTTAACGTCGCTAAACGTCGCTAAAAACGTCGCTAATTTTAAAAAAAATATTAAAAAAAAAATAGTGTCCAGAAGCAAACACCTTACCACAAACACCACATTGGTGATTCCCTACAGTTTTAGCCTTTCCACTGTGGACAAATGTCGGATCGACGACATCCAATGGGCTAGTAGTACTCTCGCCTCCTCTGCTGCAGCATCCCCCTTTGAGCTTCTTGTGGCTCGCACGGTGCCCGCCTAGAGCCTGGTAGGAGTGGAAGCTCTTCTTGCAAGAGGCACACTCGTATCGGCTCTTCCCCAATCTAGCACCGTAACCATCTTCATCACACACACCAACATGATCCAATCTAGTCCTCCTCCTCCTCCATCTCCTCTTCTTGACACCACAAGAACCACCCTTCTTCGACTCCTCCTCGTCCGAATCACAGTAGAATTCGCCATCTTTGTAGCTGTTTGGCTTCTTCAACTCATTCCAATCCCTATCCTCCTCCAAGATTGCAGAATTCTTGTCCGACGACTCGGCAGGATTGGATCCCCAGTATTCGGCGTCTCTAGAGAGCATCATGAGACTAATGGCAACATCCTCCTGCTCATGCTCCTCTTGTCTAGATCAATCTTCGGTTAGCTTTTGTTGAATGCAAGATAACTATATAATCCAATTAAATTAAAGACCACAAGAAGCATTGTTGAAGTATCAATCCAATTAAATGTGGATATGCAAGATAACTATATAATCCAATTAAATTAACTAAAAAATTAAAGACCACAAGAAGCATCATACATCATGCCTATTGTTGAAGTATCAATAATTCATAATATACAATAGCATCCTAAATAATAATAAAAATAACTATACTACTGCGGATCTGCAGGAGGCTGACCACCGGCGCGCTTGAAGGATAAGAACTCCTCATACTCGTCCCGTGGAATCGACACCGATGTCGATGGAGAAGGCAGTGACGTCGGTGGAGGCCGTGCCCGCTCCAAGTCTGCGAGTCGCTGGTTGTAAGAATCCAGGGTAGATAACAGCCTCGTACTGCTATGACCCATTGAATCCTGCATCCTCGTCAGCTTCTCGCCCATCGATAGCTGTGACGCCTGCAGCTCCATGATGTTGCGATCATTGGAGGCTCTAATATCATTTGTCAATTCCCGTAGCTCCGTCATGCTGCGGTCGAGCATATCCAATCGTGCGATGAGCATCGGATCGTCCGCCTGCGGCTGGTACCGGGACTGCTCCTCCATACTTCGCAGCAAGTCGTCACGGAGAGACACAATCTGACGGTCAACGGCCTCCTGGACTCTGGCCGACGACTGCGAGGGCTGCGACTGCGAGGGGTGTGTGGAATGCGCAGCTGTCGGGGAGGCCCTAGATGACTGCGTCGCAACCAGGGCACCATAGGAGCCCGTACCGTAGTACGTACCCCTCTGGAGACCACCAACTGCGGTCACCTACAGGTCGTCCGCCGACGGAGATGGAGCGGGCTGCGACGAAGTACCAGCCTCTCCAGGTGTAGGTGCACTAGCAGTCGCCCGCTCACGAAGCCTAAGATACTCGGCCTAGAAAAGGTTTGGAAACTCGATAATTGCCTAAGTTATATTAAAATAAACACAAAGTAAAGTAATACTTACATAGGTCTGTGAGGCCCTCTCATCAATGAGATTTCCGTCCTTGCGATGGGTGGCCAAGAAGACGGTCACCATGTTTGCATCCTCACCCCTCTGTACCTGTTAAAAATATATTATTTATTACTAAACTTAAATATTTTTTCCAAATACCATTTTATGGTACTTATATTAAAATAATATATTTTAAAAGAAAAAATATACCAAACGACGGAAATGTTCCGTCATCGGAATCGAGCCACCACACCACTTGGCAGCATTCTGCCTAGCCGCCTTGGCCTTCTTAGACCTTTCCTTGTAGCTCGGATCGTCGAATCTAGCCCTCATCGCAGTCCACTGCTCAGGCGTGATCCAACCTTGGATCGGTTTTCCAGCACGATCACGAGCCTTCTGGTCATCCAGAGCATCTCGGATAAGCTTGGCGGCAACGGTAGGAAAGAGCCGCTCGATCAACTCGGCCCGGTGCGGAGGATAAAAATACGTTTGCTACAATAAATAATTCATTAAGTTAGCATCACGAATAAGTTATATAATATGCATAAATTAGAGGATTTATTTAATATAGTTTTACCTGGAAGTGCGCAAACCAGAACGCCTTCCTCTCCTCCGGAGCCTCAGAGTAGTTGATCCAAGGGCCACCGTAGTTGTTCCTCAGAAATTGGCCCAGGCGTCTCTGAACCGACGATGGACGATATCTATACAGAGATAATAATTTAGATTACTGAAAAAGTCAATATACGATGAATAAAGTGAAACACAAATATATACTAAACCATCTAATTGACTTACTTTGTACCGTCGGTCCAAATCTCTGTCCTCGTCTCCTCCGGAGGTGCGCATGGAGGATCTTACTGATGCTGGGACAACGTCGGCACGACCTCCTCGACATGCTCATCTGTCCCCATGGTTCCGTCAGCAGGAGGAACGCTGGACGAGGGTGTACTATCACGCCAGAAACTACTCGTGAGGGAAAGCCTTGGCGAACTGCAGGAACTGCTGTACACCCTCAATAAATTCATCCCGCACACCGCACATGTCATCAGGATGACGGTTGTACATCCACGAACGATGACGCAGATAGTAATTCATATCCATTTCTAGATACTTCTGCAAAAATGACAGTATGTATCATATAAATCATTACATACAGTGGTTTATCACCTAACTTCATAACTTAACCGTACTATAAAAATCATAACTGATATAATACATACTTTCATTTATCAAAGTCTAAAATAAGCAATATTCAAAACAACTGAAAAGAGGCCAAGTCTCTTAGTTTTTTAATATTTTATACTATTGGTAAAAGCTTGGGTTCTTTACTGTATACAATGCTTACTAGGACATATAGTTACTTAGCTAACTATTAACAAAATCAAGTATATCAGTAAGTAACTATTTAACTACACTATGTACTAATTTAATACTAAACTGATACCCTTAACTTCTACAATATGCTTAGCACATCTGACTGCACACTGGTGATACTTTCCTACTGCTGAACTTCTCCCTTTATATTGTGCCCTTGCTGCATTGCTGCAGGGCTCGACTGATACACTGAACTCCTACTGCAACACCAATACCCAAGCACAATGTTGCATTGGCCCTTCTTACTGCTGCTGCTATTGCAGTTAGCTACCTTGCTGTGCATCCCCTTCATAAAGTTGTACATCTCTTTTGTCACTGACTGCACGAACACCCCTATGCATTTCTGGGTACAATGACTGCTCCTTCTCGAGGCTGACTCCACGTTGCTGCTCATCGCAAGCTCCTCAATCCGATCCCCCTCGACCACTAGTACACTGATACACAGTGTGGTCGAGGCACACTGTGCACACCATAGTGAAACCGATTCCCCCCTGATACACTGGCATACTGATGCACAGTTTTACGGCCCGAGCTTTCCCTCCCTCACACAAAAATATAAAGTCACTGAACTTACTCACTCACTCACTCACTGATACACTAAACTCACTGATACACTAAACTAAACTCACTGATACACTAAGCTCACTGATACACTAACCTCAACATAGCCCTACCTTCATGTAAAACAACAAGCTCTCCACTGACTGATACACTGAGGTATCAGTGCCAACACAGTGCACATACAGTGAAGACACAGTAAAGAACGACGATGCTCCCTGTGTAAATCAGTCCCATGTCAGTGTCTGTGTGAGTGTGTGTGTGTGTGTATCTGCGTCTGTGTGTGTGTCTGTCAGTGTCTGTCTGCGTGTGTCGTGTCTGTGTGCGTGTGTCGTGTCTGTGCGTGTGTCGTGTCTGTCCAGTCATCAGTTGTGTCAGTGTCACATGAGAGAGAGAGAGAGAGATTACCTAGAGCTCGAGGAGGAGGAGGGGGGTGCCGGAGTAGCCGCAGCCGTGGAGAGGCGGTCGCCGGAGAGGGGGGGCGGGGGAAATCGAAATCTTTGAAATTTTTCGACAGATGGGAGAAAAGAATCTGAGCCCTAATTAACCAAAATTTAGCGACGTTTAGCGACGTCAAATAAAAACGTCGCTAAATTTTAGTTTAGCGACGTCAAAGACGTCGCTAAACACGTTGCTAAATATTTTTGACATATACGTCGCTAATCACTACGCTAAACGTCGCTAAAACAGATATATTAGCGACGTTTGGCGACCTTAATTGAACTTATACCGACTCATCTTTTAAAATCTTAATAAAAGTCGCTGAACGTCGCTAAATGTCGCCATTTAGCGACGTTTAGCGACGTTTACAATGGAGTCGCTGATTTAGCGACGTTTATACCAGGAGTCGCTAAAATACGTCGCTAATCCCGCTTTTTTTAGTAGTGTAAATATGTATAGGTAGCTCCTCACATCAATAAAGTCGAGCAAAATATTCTACCATATTTCAACTACATGAATATCACATGGAGAAGATTTTAATGAAGTTAACATTACATCCTTGTTCACTGCTTTAGAACATGAAATTCAATTCATACATGAAATTTAATCCTTACATGCTTTTGAACATGTATAAAAAAATATTAGGCTTCATAGCCAACCCCGGTTATCATGGGAAAAGATTTGAAAGATGATGATATATTTCTCCATTTTAAGATATCATAATTAGATACAAAATTCTGATCTTCCCCTCCTTTTGGCTTCAAATGAAATATAAAAAATATCAATTCTTACAGATAAAAAAAACTTTTTAGTTCCGATATAGATCAGAACATTTAAAATGCCATCTTCAAAAGGCAAACCATCTGTCCAATTTCAGTTTCACAAAAATACAATTTCTTTATATCTCATTTTTTTACTAAAAATGTCAAAACTTTATATCATAGCTCCCTCTAAATCATAATCAACACTTGACCCATATTAAGCAGAATAAAATGTCAATTTTAAGTTTTTAATTTGTAAGGTATGCACTATGCTGCCACTCTTCAGATTATACTTCCTAAACAGCTGCCTTGCAATTACAAGGTTCTACAATATCTCATGATGCACCTTCAGTTGCTGATGCATACTAAACATTATTACTTTCTTAATGACGTTTAGTGGAATAACAACTACTGGAAAATCACTATCCATTTAAGCTTTATAAAAAGTAATGGGAGAGTGTACCAGCATGGTGGGTAGCTTTTGAATGAATCCGACAGTATCAGTCAGAAGAAATTCCTTCCCATTGTTCACCTGTAGAACATATATAAGTTATAACTAACAGAAGAATCTTTCAGAACAAGAAGGTACCATCAAGTACATCACTATAACCAAATGAGTATGACAAACACACGTATCCTCAGAAAATGACTAGTTAGAGCATTCTTTTTTAACTCTTACAAGAAAATTTTAAGGATTTATTTCATTTATACTGTTGCAACTTGCAAGTGTCTTTCAAAGTTACACATCTCCATCAGCACATGCACAGGCAACATATGAGAGATGGATGTCAGAGGGAGTTTTAGTGTGTTTCTGATGGATTGCCCCCATTGACAAGTATATATTATGTTTCAGAAATTTCTTCACAGTGACAACTGTTGAGATTCAGAAGGCAGTATGCATGGAAGATGGAGGAAGAGAAGGGATGGTGGCTAACGCTAATTTGGTGGAGAGAGAGAATACTTTGGAAATTGTATTCCCTAGCTTGAGGAGGAGTGTAGAATTCAGATTGTAGTTGCTAGTTTATAGGGATCAGTTTTTTTTTTTTTTTCCTGTGTTAAATAAAAATATCAGGATAATGATACCCGAAAAATTTGCAGTTCAGTTTCACCATATATATCCCTTGTTTAAAGGGATTAGGTCTAGAAATAAGGAGATTTAATGACAGCATGTTGTCATGCCTCAACCTAATATTGTAGCATTTCCTTTCATTCTACAATAGAGTTTTCCTCTCTCTCTCTCTCTCTCTCTCTCCCTCTAGTCCCCACATGAGTGTTTCTTCTTATTTATAATAACTCAAGAATATAAATACTGAAAGACTAATAAGTCAAGAATACAAATGTAGACACTCAATATGGAATATACTCTTGACTCAATCTATAAATATAGACCGAATCTTTAACTAAATTCAATATACTCAAATAAACCTAATAAGCCTAAATAGAACCAAAACATCTCATATTCTTCTTCGCGAACAAATTGTTGACATTGTAAAACATGTGTTTATGGAGAAATTACTCAAAGTCAAGAAAGCTTACACCAAATGTCTTCCATTAGCTATAAACCTGTAAGGTGTAATTCCATGTTCCACTAAGAAGCAAGTGAAGGCAAGAGAGGGCCCTTCCATCAAACATACAAGACAACTAGGAGGTATTGATACTTACATTATTGCTTATGCAGTTTGATCAATTATGTTTCACAATATCGAATAACTGTGATACTGATAACATTGTCAAGTAATAAGAGAGTTTCACCTTTCTCGCAGGTTCAAGAACCATAAAAATTACGCATGCTTGTTCAAATGAATTCTTTCATCCAAAGGAACTGTAGAATGAAATAAAATGGTTCTATTGCACAAGTAGATCCAAGAGGAGGGAGATTTCTAGTTAGAGATAATGATGGCAAGGTTGATGTTTACATCACACCAATCCACTACTAAAAAATAACACCAAGAGCAATTTACAGGGGGGAGAAATCAAAAGTCATACAACTAGAGCTAGAGCACTTAAAAGATGAAGAGGAAAGAAAACATGACACCCCTTATCCTGGTTCAGCCGAAGGCACATGGTTGGACTTTCCACCGGTGACGATTGTAGCTTGCGGAAGCGCTTTAAAACATTTCATTTGCTAAGTGAGACACACCATATACACCCTACTAATGAAGAGAAGTCTGGAGGTAAGAGATACACAACCAAGGCTAAGAAGGAATCTTACATGGGCTAAGAAGGAAATGTGACCCTTATGAACAAAAAGAAAGACAGGAAAAGTAGAAACGATTTGGGTAGTTTGGTCTAAAAGTATAAAATTTGTAGAAATCAAGGTTAAAACTTAGGATTGGTATTAGATGGCGTACAAAGTGGACAAGATTTGGGTAGTTTTGGATGGATTTCAAAATATTTTCTCTGAGTTTCTGTGTCATTTTTAGTTGGAAAAGTAGAAACGATATCAGATTTTTATGAGTTTAAAAGTAATAAATAAGGAGGGTTTAAAGGTTAAGAAAGAAGAAGATTAAGAAAAGGAGGATAGGGAAGAAGGTTTTCATACATTTTCCTAGGCTCTAATGTAACGTCCCACATTTATAATAGCTACTTATGCCGATTTATTGATTCTGTAATGTTAAACCGGTCTGTAGCTGTTCATATATGAAGTCAGATACACTTTTATGCATAGAGTAGTGCTCAGGCTAACAAGAGAACTGAAATCAAGTGCAAATCGGATACTGAGTTGGGATAAGGATCAACACCGATTGAACAGGAACCACATATGTATTACAGAATCAGTCATACACGAATCAAGTGGAATTACGATACTAACCAATATCCAAGAGTTATCCTTGATAATACATAGGGGTGATTGTAAATTAGTAATTGGAATGGGGTTTAGTAATATTTGAAGATGGAGGAGGTTTATGCAGAAATTATAAAAGAAGATGAGGACATGGATTACGTGGCGGAAAATATTGCACATACCCTTCTTCCCTTCCACTGCCTAAGGAAGACATAAAATAAAGAAATACATAGAAGTGGAAGGACAAGAGAGGAGGAAAGGAGAAAGAGGCCAGAGAGGGATGCCTTCAGAAGAGAAAGCAGTATCAGTGGCACGGGATAGCGGCAGTGATAGCCAGAGAAGACTGCGGCAGTGGTGGTGTTTTGGTACGGGTTTTCAGCACAAATAGAAAGAGGCAGCATGTAGAGGCTCACAGCAACATTGCTGGTGTGTGATTTTGTTGAAACATGAAAAACTTTTTATTAATGTTGGTCTTGGTCGGCAACAGACGTGGATGTGAGATAGATTTTATCTGTTGATGTAATATTGGATCAGATTTTGGTTATTCCGGATATTGTCGAGATCACAAGCATGAATGTCTATTATAGTTGTTCTCTAGAATCATTCAATCTTTAGAGTCGGTTTCATTCATTAACTATATCCTATGCTTCAAATGAGGCTAAGATCCAGAATGAAAAATTCCACCTGATATGTTTTTCTTCCCTTAATACTACAAAACTTGAAATTGAACCATTTTTTTTTACTGTTTCACTTTGAGCAAGTTACGCAACTTGCATAAATTGATATTACAACCAAATTTTGCAATAGTTAGTTGATGGTTCCAACAAGAATACAAAATGCATAGATGAATCAACTCGCATAAATGTTAAATGACAAATATAATTTACTGCCACACTTCAAAAAGTTCAGTATCTTACTGCAACCCTTCTCGTAGTTGGATCTAGAGTAGCAAATAACCGATCTTCTGCGAGAACATCTGCTCCAGTCAAGCGATTCAAAAGTGTACTTTTTCCAGCATTAGTGTAACCAACCTGAAATTTCATAATTGGTATATGTTAAAGCTAACCAAGGATAACTGAGAATGTTTCCATGATAACCTCCAAAAAAATTCATCAATATTTATACTTACAAGAGACACAACAGGAATAGGTACAGACAAACGACGATTGCGATACTGCTTTCGATGTTTCCGAACAGACTCTAGCTCTTTTTTCAGAACACCAATCTGTCATGGATTAATACCACAAGAGGAGACAATCATAAATGAATAGATGAGGGCAAAAAAAAAAAAAGGAAACGGAAGTGGATGAAAAACTATCAAGAATGATATATATTATATTAGATGGACTAATTTGCAATTTGCTTTGATTTCAATTTAGTTTGTAAAGGAAAGGATTTGATTCACATCCTATTGGAAGGACTGTGTGCATGTTTTTTAAGTGTGCGACTGTGTGTTGTTAATCATCTGAGTTTTTATATTTTATATTTTGATTTTTGATTTTTTTTTTTTTTGTGTGTGTGTTTTTGTTTTTATTTTTTAGAACACCATCTGAGATATAATACAAAATGAAATTTTGGTTTTTGAGTATGAGTTTTGTGTGCTATGTCTAAATAATTAACTGTATTTACTTGCATTCTAATTATTCATTCATGCTCAACAAATCTCCTCTTCTAAAAAAAATTTATTAGGTAGACAAGCCCATATAGATCTGACCTTTCAAGCTCTTCTTGCCTTCCCAAATATCGCTCAGCTATATAGAATGCTTTCCGTTCAGCAAAGTCTATATGGTCACAAATATTCAATTTTTAAAGTTATGGAGTGCAATGTGACCTTGCTTTTTGTTCGGAACTTGTCAGTTTTTCTCTGTCCCTAATGGTTGTAGGCAATACTAGGTATAAGTAGAAAATCCATCTTCATGGTAAGAAATTACAGTTAGCAGAGAAAAAAATAGACAAGGGATTGGAAATGAACTCCAAAAGGCATGTTCTCAGGAGAATATAAAACTAGAAAGGAAAAAGAGGGTATTAAATATTCATCTTTCAGTGAAACTGGCATGAACTTTTCGTAGGAGACAATATAGATATACTGGTATACCATTCTCTTAGATAAATAAGAGCATCAGTACATGGTAAATTGATATATGGTTCTCTTTGGCTTGTAGAAAGAAGCAAAGATTGAGAGGGATAAAGTGATGTTATGGTCAATCTGAATGGGTCCAGATCATCATATATTATTGCATCAATGACCAGGATCCCATTCCACCATAGAGCACAATTCCAAATATGCATATAAAATCTACAAAACCCAGTGTGGTTGTCAAAATGACAATCAAAAAAATAGTACAATAACAACAAATACTCTTGAAGATCAATTATTATATAAGATATTGCTTCAGCATGTAGTTTGCATCAATATGATCCAGTTGGCCAATAATATACATATGCTGAAGCAATACCTTTTATAAGGATTGATCTTCAGCGTGTGGTTCGCATCAAATACTCTTGAAGATCAATCCTTAAATAACGTATTGCTTCAGCGTATAGTTTGCATCAATATGATCCAGTTGGCCAATAACATACATACAGCACAGTAAATTCTAACTCCAAAAGGACTTACTTGAGTACGCAATATACGCTTGTCTACTTCTATTTGTTTCTCACCCATTCCTTTAACCCTGCCTCCTGCCTGACGCTCAAGGTGAGTCCACATTTTTGTCAACCGTGGAAGTTGGTATTCCATTTGTGCCAAAGCAACCTTCAAGAAGAAACTAGTATATATTAGTATAGAGACCATCTTAATGGATGTATAACTTAAAATACAAATGGCAATAGAAATCCACCATTCCAAATTTGAGTTTTCTAAATATAGAATTGGATATGATAAGCTTCTCAATTAAGGCTTGGCATCAGGTCGGCAGCTAGTCATACAACTTTGTTAAATCTTGTATGGAACTTTCTTATGCTCCATAGGCGACCCCATTCTGATGGGAGAAGGCTTGGATGAAGATGAGGCCGATGAACCTTCTCAATTAAGGGATTGCTGCATAGACAACCCTATTTCTTATATTATAGCTTAGATGATGATGATAACGAGCAAAAACTGAAATAAGATACTGAGGTGGTATAATTGCCTGTAAAGCTGCCTCATGTGTTGCAGCCCTTTGGTTGAAGATGTCCAGAATGAGGGCAGTACGATCACAAACACGAACATAACCACCAAAAGCTTTTTCCAAGTTGCGGAGTTGCCTGGGACATACGTTATCAGATGTGACCAGGATACATCATGCAGAAACTCATTCGCTAGTACAACTAGTACTTTGCATAAAAACAGAGGTGACAAAATCATATAATGGAGCAATATAGCTACTCACATCTTTAGAGGTCTCAACTTAGAAGAAAATATATATATGCAGAAATTACAATACTGTATCAAAGTTATAAACAGAGTTCACTGAAAACAACAATCAAATCTATAAGAATAACAGGATGATTGCTTGAAGATATATGAAAATTTGATGAAAGAATATGAATACTTAACCCTTAATCCTCGCTACAACTATCGAGTTCTGGTGTAGAGTGATTTTAACATGGTATCAGAACAACCAAGATTTCAATCTGCTACAGCCCGCAATTCAAGCGGATTTTATGGAGAACTATAACACTGCATGGATCCAGCTCAGTCCAAAATAGGCCTTTGACCTAAGGGACCATGTTGAAATAATAAACAGTTAACTATTAATCCTTGCTACAACTGTGGATTTTTTGTGCAGTGACTTCAACAAAAAATTGAACAGCATTAATTGTTTACTTTGAGAAAATCATCCTCAAGAAAATCAGGATATCCCACACAATGACCTCCCCAAGTTCCCTACATGAGATTGCCCCATTTCCCATAGTTCTCTACCACCCTGGAATGCTCCCTTTGGCAACGAAGATGAATTGTCACCAATATATTTGAAAGTTAGATTAGATCTTTGTTTGAAACAACTGGATGTGCAATACACTCCGCCAACATGAACATGAAGAATAGTTTTATGCAAATATTCAGATGTCTCACTTGTGTCTTTATACATAGTGAATTTTGTATATAGACATAGGTTGCCTGGATGAAGGCATTCTTCTATGTTACTCTTCCAAAAGAATCAAGCCGGCATGAAACACCATGGTTACAATAATTTTGTGCTTCTACATAGTGGTTTATTGGACCCTTATTAGAATGATTGGCTTTGATGAACCAAAAAGATGAAACTGAAATCTGTGGCAGCAGTATTAGTCATAGTCTCATACATACCATGCCCAATGGCTTGTAAGCAAACATACTGTGTATAAAAGATCATACATCTTAAAACTGTTATAATGGATGCAGGAGATAACGAACAATGGCATAATAATGAAGAAAATACTTCAAATCAAAAACTATTGAGCATGGCCTTCTATACAATCTATATGAGCAAACAACTCTCAAATATGTTTGCAACTTGTAACTCCCTAATTCCGGGAGAAAGGTATTTTTGTCATTTGATAAACGTTTAGTAATTAATTTAGTAGCAACAATAATTATCATTATTGTTACTAGTATTATTATTATTTATTTGTATTCATTGGACTTTATGTTAGCTAATTAGTTTGGACTAGTACATGGACCCAGTTAGCACCTAACATGTAGGCCCATGACCCAATTGGTTAGTCATGACATGGTTAGTAGTCTAATTAATTAGCATTGGTTAGTGGACTAGACTTATTAGACTTGTGTTAGTGGACCAAATTGGACTTGACATGAACCATGAACTCAACATTAGACTAGTTCCAATTAGGCCTATTTTAAGTCATCTCTTTGTTAATTAGAGATTAAGCTAATCCCTTCATTAGGAATAGAAGTTTCCCACTAATTAATTTATCTTCATGACAACCCATGGAGGTATAATGGACAATGTACATTGCTTGGATAGGGGGGCAAGGGTGGCCAGCCCTATATAGTAGGGAGAAGTTTCTCTCTCCTCTCCATTTTATTCCATTCTTCCCCAATTTAGAGTTCTTCCCCAATTCAACTCATCCCTCTACCAAATTTTCACCAAATCACTTTCAATTACTTATATTCTTCACCATTAGTAGATCTCGAAGCAAGGAGGAGGCAAGGAGCACCAAGGAGGAGGGGATTGCACAAGTTGAGCCCTCTTTGTGTCCATTTGGAGAAGTGCATTGGAAATTCATCTCCCAATAGGTACAATTCAGAATTTCCTCTTTAATTATGTTCTATTTATGCAATTTAATTATTAGAAACCAACCTATGGACTAGGGCTACCTATAGGAAGAAGAATTGACCTCTAGGGACCCCTATCGTGAATGTTACATTGAGTTTTGTGTCCAATTTGAGAGAAATCCGGGATTGGTACACCATGTGTTTGTCAATGGATCAATTGGACTAAATTGACACTAGATTGGTTGTGTGAGACTAGTTACGTTTCCACAATTGGATACGAGTAGGCCGTATCATGATACTTTGTGATACGGGATAATTTTTTGGGGTTTTCCTTCGACACTTGTGATACACATGTCATATTTTGCCACAATCACTAGTTTAGCTATCTATTGCTCTAATTAGGTTTTAATTATCATATTTGATATGTTCTTGGGCTTTGGGGAGAGTTTGGTAAGGTTTGGTAGGAGTATCTAGGGTGTATCACAAGAGTATCATAGAGCTAGTGTGATACTAGGGTGATGCACCACTAGTGTTTTTGATATATTTCCATGGTGTGTGTGTGTGTGTGTATCCTATTGTATTCTAAATCACTAGATTGATATATATATTTATTTATATTATACTATGTAAGTATATAATAACTTGATTCATATATCATTAATGGGTATATGTATGATTATAGATGTAACTGCATGTGTATCTTAGAGTGGAGTGTGTGTGTTGCTTGGAAGTTCACTGTGACTGATACTTATGTTGGGACTGTTAATGTTCAGTTTTAAGGTGTTGTAATATATATATATATATATATATATATATATTTATATATATATATATATATATATGTGTGTGTGTGTGTGTGTGTGTGTGTGTGTGTATCATGTAGATGTGTGTCTATATATATATCATAGTGTCTGAGTGTGTGTACTCAGTTGGAGATAGGTGGACTGCACTGAGTTACAGTGAGTTATTGTAGAGAGGTGCAAGTGTAGATGTATGCGTCTGTGCTTGTGTATAGGAGTGACTGTTAGGATAGGATATAGGGTGTGTTGTTGTCAGCGAGCTTCAGTGTGCTTATGCACACATGCTGCAGAGCAGAAGCAGTTCATGCTCGATCCAGTAAAAGAGGGGTGGGGGGGTGATGCTCGGTTGCACTAGGGTGTTCAATGCCCAATTGGTGGTGTAAAGGGTTGCCACACTGGTGGGCCTACGTCCCCTCTTTCTTGTCACTAAGTCAAGGCCAATATCTACCGGTATATGTAGACCTACAGAATCACAGCATTCCCCTCAAATTCTAAACCTTGTAATTCTGGTAGGTTTCTAAGTCACAACCATCCTTGGTTGTCAACTCATCAAGCTAGACTTCCGGGCAATTAGCCCTTCAACTTCATTTAGAACTCTGAATGTTTCAATATTGATTAGAATCACCTCTACATCAATAAAGTTTACCCTTTTATCCATCTCCTTCCTAAACCAACCCTTTCGCTATCCTGATCAGCTAATCTAATCCTATCCACATCCTTCTGTTAAAAATTATATCCCTCAAAAACATATACATTCTCTGGTGTCTTGTGTAGAACTATCAAATATGCACCCACAACTGAGGCTGGCTCTCTAACCATTCTCCTGTTTGTTAGGATTTTCTAGCTTATCGTTGTCATTCTTCTCTTTGATTTATTATTCCTATGCTCCATTTCTCTTATTCTAACAGCCACCTCCCTGAGAAGGTTGAGCATGAGAAGCATCTTATGCTGGCCAAATGGGCAATCCTCCATCAATATCGGAACCTCCTCACACTGCTTTGCCTATTTAACTCCAGAAAAGGCATTTAACTTTCTGACCATTGTGAATTCTAGCCTATGTTGCACAGACACGGTAAAATGGCATCCATATCATCCCCGTACTGCAAAACGTAGTTGACTACTTATTGTACCAATCTGAGAATGTCTGAATCATGTATCCTTATCATGTCATTATCCGTATCAGTGTCCGCATTCATGCAGTAGATTCTAGCTATTGGATTGATACAATGCTTGACAGATACAAGCAGCTAAGTGGATGTTATCATTGTATCTATCAAAAGAAGATACCTCACCAAGGCCATCACTTTACCACTTTTTCCAACAAAAGTTCATTGTAAAGTTGAAATACCCCAATAGGAAAAACGAGTGAAGCAAACCAACAACACCACCTACCCCCCTCATGAGACCAAATGACTTGCCCATATTCTCAAAACCATAAATTTTCAGTTGAAAATATATGTGCCTATGGTCCAGCATTACAATCTTATTCCTTCCAAACTTAATAATGTTTTTGTCTTTATCCCCTCTAGACCATGTGGTTCAAGAATGACATCGATGATATTTACATCAACTTGCACGGTATTGCTACTCGCTACACGTTCAATTTCATTCCTGCTGGTTTATGGTTGATCAATCAACAAAAGTATCAGTACAAACCACCAATGGAGGGGTCCAGTGGTAACACTAGTAATCAGTGTTCTAAAAATCAGCTTGTTCGGCCGCCTAGGCTAGGCGCCCCTAGGCCGAACCGAAAACTCCCTATTCGGCCATGACAGTATTCCAGAGGCCACTGTTAGGAAATGAAAGGGGGTCTTGATGCTAGTAGCCCAGGACAAGACTGTAGTGACTGACCCAATATCAAATAAAAAAAGTATCAGTTCAAGTACTGTTATGGTTCAATGCTGACATGGACACGACATTACACGGCACAATATGGACACAGTCACGAGGAGACGCCCCTAATTTTAGCATGTCCCTAATGTATTTTAGTATGCTCTTGCCTTCTCCAATACATAAAAGACAATGACATGGCACTAACTTTGGAATGTGTCCGTGCTACTTCAGAGTTCTTTAATCTGTGACTTCTTTGCACAAACTTATTGAGCGACTCTTCCGGGGCTACTGCAGTATTCCAGCCAGTAAACTACAAACTTGAAAGTTACAAATGAGAAGGCTGTCCTAGGGCCTTTAGCTAACTACAAATTTTGCTATATTTTAAAATCAAACAAAAATAACAAATACAAAACCGTGGAACTCCTCACCGTTTGTTTATCTTTATTTTTTTTGAAGTATCTAAATATCGAATATCAAGCACCGTAATTATGGAACACATACACACACATTATAATATTGTTAAAACTACTGTAACTGCAAATTTGAAAATGTTCTTGTCAGAAAAATATATATAAAAAATACCCTCACCATAACTGCCGGGTTTTGGTGCAATTGCAGGGTATTTAATATGGTATTGGACCAGCTCAGGTTCGAATCTCGTCAGGCGCATGTTTTAAGGGGATTAAAAAAATACCCCAGCGCAAATCCAGCTCTCAGCCCATAAAACGGGCATTCGACCTGCGAGGGCGTGTCAAGAATTATAAATATTTAATCCTCAACCCACACCACATCTCTAGAGTTTTGGTGGAATGGAAGGATCTTTAATAGTTCTTATCCTATCTAAATAAGTAAATTTTGGGCATCTAAAATATCAAGTGATCTTATAATACAAAGTTAAAATATATTCAGATTAAACCACAATCAAATGATATCCTCATTTAACAAATTACTAATCAACACGTTAAGATAATAAAAAATAAATATAAGGCATTCATCTCCACTCATCATACCCTGGGCCTGTGCATGATGGAAGATCTGCAGAGAGAAATTAAAAAGGAAAGATGGCAGACAGTTGAAGTACGAATGATTTTAGGTTTTATGAGATAACAAACAGTTTACCATGTATGGCATTCTGGTCTTTTCCAATCTATATACGTTACCCCAACATAACTTTTTCTTTTTTCTTTTTACTGTGCAAGTGTATTTAAGTGTATCATTGTACAAGGCGACATATTAGTTTTGGCCCCATAAATCGGTGATATTGACAACAAAACAACATTAACAATATTTAGGCTGTATTACTATCGTTTTTATGTCAAAAATGACATTTCGAGCAATACTTCATTCGTATATGACGCCATTTAACCAACGATTGTTTTCCTATAATCCATCGAGGATTTGCATGTGGTCAGAAGAGGAATGGCTTAGTCATTAGAATCGTTAAGGCAAACGATCATGGCAACATAAGGGTTCTCTCAGACAAGAAAGTTATTACGTATCAAAAGCATGAAAGCAAAAAAGAACATGGCAAGTTAAGGATCGACTCAGCTGCAACAGTAGAAAACAGATCACACTAAAGATTGAGCCAACCAAAATGCTGGAGACCGATCAAAACAAGGTAAGAACAAGCAACCACAGAATTTAAAAGTTTGTATTGCCTAGATGTTATATTAAAGCAGCATGTTGCAT
This sequence comes from Iris macrosiphon, assembly GCA_036927795.1. Taxonomy (NCBI): domain Eukaryota; kingdom Viridiplantae; phylum Streptophyta; class Magnoliopsida; order Asparagales; family Iridaceae; genus Iris; species Iris macrosiphon. The sequence goes on along the minus strand of JAYESA010000003.1, from coordinate 184,486,241 downwards.
GATATTCGCATGCATAATCATAATAGATTGACATAAACAACATAGATGCTTCAAAAGAATTTACAAGAATATGATCTGGACAGATAACGAAAAGATATAAACTCACCCTGCTGATAATTCATCGTCAAATATCACAGTTTCAACATCAAGGGCATGAATAGCACTCTTTATTTCAGCAGCCTTTCCAGATCCAATATATGTCCTAGGGTTTGGAGAAGCAAGCCTAAAACAAGTACATATCAGTTCAGTTCTTAACGGCAGATTCCACATGTACTACCAAAACTAAACACACTAATGCAGTAAAGCAAGCCACGGACTATAACAATAGATCCTCAGATTATTCTATGATTATCTATGGTTAGAATGTCAAGACATTAACAACATAGGAAGGAAAGATATGATGCAAGACCAAGAACTATATCATACCTCTTATGTTTGAAGCCTCCTTACGAGATGGTATCAGAGATTGGATGATTAAAGTTCTAGGATTGCAGGAAATTTGTATTAAAATAACCCTAGAAAATTTTCTAGATTGGCAGAGATTGATCTATTTGATTAATCATATTTTTGTATGTTACTTTACTTGAAATTATAATTCTAAAATTATGATATTAATCTAAAGCTATACTGAAAAACCATTGTGTTCAAAAAGAAAAAAAATGTCGGAGTTAACCGACTGGTTGTGCCAGTAGCAGGGAGTAAACAGCACCAGCTGTCGACTCCTGTTGTTGTTTGTACAGCAGGAGAAGAACAAAACCATTAACAGGTCAGTTGGGTTATCAACCCCACTTTACCTTTTGGGTTTGGATCTAAAATAGATTCAAATACAAATCTATTTTGAGTATGGATATGGATCAAGAGTTGATTCAGACCCAAACTAGGTTTGCAGATTCAAGTCTGGATCAAATGTCGATTTGTTGATGTATATCAGATTTTGGGGCCGGGTTTGATTAGAGTTAACGTTTGAGTAGAGAGCTTAACAAATAATCTATTAGCAAAATGATCTGAATCTCATATTGGGTCACAAGTTTGCCTATCCATGACGCCTAGATATAATCTTGAGATGCAATAGGCTTTCTAGAGTGCCTCAAATGTGTCCTCTTCTACTATTATATCCCTAGGGGATCTCCTTCTGTATTATACTTGTCAACTCGTGAATAATGGTAAGGTTGCAAATTTTTGGAAACTGACATACCTTCCTTTTTACATCTAATAATGTTATGTCATACTAATTCTAATTCTCCAAACCCTAATCCTGCCCCAAATTTCCAAAAACCTAACCGTAGCTCTAAAGTACCAAAAAACCTAACCCTAATCCCCGATTCTAATCCTAATTTTCCAGAAAACCAAACTCAAAATCCTAATTCTACGGCGTATTTGGTTCCAAAAGAGAGACATTTCCTCTGTTATGGATGAAGTTAAAGCTCAGAAAGGCAGCGGAACGAGTGGTTACTGTCGTCTTCGTCTAAGCTTTGGGGCGGTGGTATGGCATGTATGGAGGAAATGAAATAGACGCATCTTTGAAAGTCTTTCCCTTAGTAGTTTTGCTGTACAAAGAAATATACAAGCTGATATAGATATTCTAGATCTCAGATAACATATTTTGTAATCAGGGCTAGATCATAGTTGATAGTTGTAATCTTCGTATTTATCTATAAAATTTACCTTCTTCAGAGGAAAAAAAAAATAAAAAGGTTAGCCATCAGCAAAGATTCTCGATTCATTGATTCCATGATTCTAACAAAGGTTGATTGGAACTCTGTTGGGCAACACAATTTGAATTACTAATAAATGTTATAATTTATGGGTAATTCCTAAACATTTACGAATCAAATAGATTTTCTATTTTAAAGTAATTAATCTTATTAATTAATATAAAAATATACTTAATTTAATTAATCGGTTAATTAGTTCAATCATGTTGAGTCAAGTATATTGCATGAAGTTGTCCACTTTGAGGTAAACAAAATTAGGATCCAACATTCATTTGTGACTTACTCAACTCTTCGTCTAGCTAATAAATTGTATCATGTTTTGAAGTCTTCATCGAAATTGACCTCATTCATATGGTTGTGATCATGTTACCGTCGGGAAATGGTCACTGTTTAACTTGCATAGACCCCGTTAACTAAAACTATGGAAATACGTGCACATTTGCAACGAAGTATAACCAAGTTTTTATTCGTGTCTAGACTATACTTGAGTTGTTGTAAACTGTATATTTGTGGCTAACCACAAATAGTGGTTGCCCTTATCTAGATACACCTAAACCATAATCTTTCATCCCCTATAATTATGTGTGTGTTAATAAGATAAGCATCATATCAATTCCTTCGGCTACAACATAGTCTCTCTCTCTCTCTCTCTCTCTCTCTCTCTCTCTCTCTCTCTCTCACTTTTCTAACACGTTATCAGCACGAACGCTCGAGGTGTTCCGACCGCCAGTTTAACGACAACACGAGAAAGGTATGTGCCACGATGACTTCTACTCATATTGCATGGTTAAAATTGATATCAACGAAAATTGTTCATATGGCTTCTGTTATTAATTAAAACCATGTATACTTCATGAATAATGAAAACTGATGTCAAACCATACATGAAAACTGTTGATCTATGATTAAACATGGTACAAAAAGTAATAAAACTCAAGCAAGCTTTTTTTTATAAAGTTCTTTTTTTTAATTAAGCATATAGAATTAGTTTAGATCATTATCTTCAGGAGGTACCTTTTTTTGTTGCTGATCTCTATATGTGCTATGCTTTTTTTTCTTTTGGTATGTTCATTGATTGATATTTGTCAAATATGATTTTTCCTTCTGAATTCTAAATTCTATATGGTGATTTGGATTCTTATAAATCTATCAGAGCATCCATATATGAGTTTAGATATCATGATTTCGATTATATTCACTTGTAATCCCTCGGTGTTATGGATTGAGGTGAGTATTTATGATTGATATGTTTAGTTATCACCTGCAAACACAAATGATAAAGAACGGATGACTTTTATTTATTATGTAAAGCAAATGATACATCTGACCAAAAACATAGTAATCATTTTCAATCTCGTTACTAATATTTTGTTTAATTTTATGGCAAAATTGAATTATGCTCCAAATTTTTTTGTTTTAAACATTCAAGAATCATGAACATCTTATGGATTTTTTATCTGTGGTAGATAATCTTACCGATTTGAGAGTAGTTATTTACAAAAATGATGGAACTCACTTTATTGTCCAGTACATATATACAATCTCCAGCATTAAAGCATAGTTTAAAGTATCGGCCGATACCGATCCGATACGGCCGATACCGATACAGTTTGGCATGTCCCGATCCGATACCGACCGATACCCGATACTGACCGATACCGACATTAGAGGTCTTTTTTTCAGTCAGTTCGGCAAAAAAATTTGAATTAAAAAGACCAATTAGAAAGGATGTAAAAGCATAGTAAGGTTGTAAAAACATACAAAAGAGGAAAACTTATCTATCGCATATAAATCAATCAACAAGGATGACTACTATTTCATTCAGTATCAAAAATACTAAGAAACAATACTGAAAATACTTTAAATTATGCATAAATGTATAAAATATATTCTTTTAAATGTTAATAATTTACTAATAGTTGTTTGCTTTCCGATACCAAAAAATCCGATACTCCGATCCGAAACCGCCGATACTACCGATACCGCCGATCCCGATACTCATAGGAATGGTCCGATACCGATTCCGATAACGATACTTTGAACCTTGATTAAAGGTTCAATACCAAATAAAATGTACCTCACCTTAATCGCCTATTTGTGCCAGTCATTAATGATCCAATGTGATGGGATTAAACATCGACTAAATAAACAAATAGTTTTCTTATGCATTGAGCCATTCTTGAGAAATTTCATGTCCTTACTAAAAGCATATATTATTGTTCCTCGTTGTTGTTAATAGCTTAGTTCTTTTGTGACATGGTTATGGCATGTCTTTTGGCTCCTTAAAATCGATAATTTTATGTAATGAGTATTATGGACATTTTTTGCTAGGCTGACAGCCTAAGCTTGACTTGAATTTTCCTATAATGAATTATGCACTGCACTCATATTCAACTTTTAGTATGTGCCTCTGGAAGAGATTTGTAATGAGAGGTACATGAGAAAACGATATGAAAATTAACTAAAACTATATAGATTAATATCTTACAATGTATTAGCAATTGTTTAATGACTTTGGAAGTAGGTGACATTGAAGGCATTTTGCTAGAGATGTGATCTTAGAGATTAAAGAACCATGTGTCTATAAGGCTAAGATCACCATAAGATTTTGAATAAGGGTAACATAATGTATATTCCAATTCGGGAGAGATGCACGGATTGTCACGTCCCGATCTCCCACAGAATCGACCGTCCAAGCTGAAATGCGAATCACCGTGTCAGTGCTACCGCGGGACGATCGTTCCCATCAGGACGTGATGTCGCGCGAGCACAAGTTGCGTCCGCGCAAGGCCATGTACTGAACATGCGATGAAATAGTTAAGACACAGATTCGCACAGATAGTCCAAATGCAGCGGAATAAGAAGCCGAACAGGCGATAGATAACAAGTTCACAGAGTCGTCATAGCGGAAGCATTGAATAAACACAAGTTTGGAAGTAAAACAAACACTTTATTGATATTGAATAAGTATTACAAGCGACGCTAGGCCGAAATTACAAGTCGCTCATGCTCTCTCTCTCTCTCGAAACAAAAAAGACGTGCCAAGCGGCTTACAACATGGAATGATATATAGGCGATGTTCCAACATTATGTCATGTATATGTGCTTCAGTTCCGGACACAACACTCTAAGGCTCCAGAGCGAACTCCACGCCTTAGCGCGCACGAGTGGATACTCCGCACCGAACGAGGTTCTTCCGCACCCTGCAAGCAACCTGGTGGGTTATCAGTACATGAATGCATTGTTGGGAGGCTTCTCGCCCGTTCAACAAATTCAAACACATTATATTAGTTCCATGCACAATCTATTAAGTCGTCTTTCTAATCATGCCTTAGAATCAGTTTCATGGCATAAGATATAAAGCCTAACTCGTGTGGCAGTGCGTTGTGCGATATAAGAGTAATATCAACTTACCATTCGTCATTCCCTGTCCAAGTATAAACCAAGTTAACCAAGCACGGATATATATATAATGACTCAAAGGATTGCATAATGAAGCACAAGTATCCCGAACGTGTTTTTGATTCAGGTGAACGAGTTACTCAGGCTACTCAGATTCGTGATACTCTGACTGTTCAAGTGTGTTATACTCAGATTCACGTTGGTTCAGATGTGTTACTCGGACTATTCAGATTACTTGTTCAATGCAATGCAATGACTCGCACGCAGATTGCCGCAATCGAGCCAAACTTAATCTATATGACAGAAGGTCACTGGCATAGCCAAAAAGGACGGTTGTAGTCTCAGGACAAAGATGGTGTGCAAGCAAGAAACAATGGGCATTGTACCCATCCCGCCCGGTACTGATGAGACTACCATTGGGCTTCGTCCGGATCGAATCAGTCCCGGAGCCCCGGCGACCGTCCGCGGAACTAGATTCGAAAATCCACCTTATACACAAGTTGTCCGTGACCATGCATGTTATTATGTTTTCTCAATTCTCATTACAGTTCAGTCATTCACTTATACACTTTCAATGTAGTGCCATGATCCTATTGCGGAGCACGGACTGGGCTAGCGGTTGAATGGCCGAATCGGAATCAGAGAATGAGAAAACTTTGCCGGTATCGATTGGTCGGGACAAACAAACGGGGAGCCATTCCTCGTTATGTGATGGAATCCTTAGAAGTTGCTCCCAAGATGTAGTGCATGGTGTCTTGGGAAGTGAACTCCATATAAGGGTCTATGCCTCAAGACCCGTGCGTTGTTGGTTTTCGATGTTGGTTTTCATCGTTGGTTTTGTGATTTACGTTTTCGTGATTGTTTTCGATGAACGACTTTTATTACATGCATTCACTGTCTCGCATTTACATATCGAATTACAGAGAGAGAGAAGAATGATCATGAACCCTTGTTGGTGCCAATGCAGGTGAACCTGTGAACCAAGCTTGAAGTCGCGAAGAAGATCTCTCTTTCTCAGCAATTCACCAACTAGTGAGTGACTTCGATCCTTCGATGAATCCTTTAGTCATCATGCTTAACAAAACGATCAATGATACCTAGCAAAGAACTCGGAAAGATAAGTGCCATTATTCTTCAACTTAATTGTGTTGTTTCCTTTAACATTCCTAAGGTGATTTTTCAGAAGAAGGGAACAAGGAGACGGCTAGGGATTGGCACTTAGCATAAGGGGCTATGGTACTTGGACAGGTGTGGACTGGACGCAGCACTAGCGTCACTGGTGGAAGAAGCACAACCGAAGGAGCTGCAAAGAACTGTGGAAGCAGAGTTATTACTTCAATATCTGCACATGGGACACTCATCATTCAGTCTACTGAGTCGAATGTATCCATCTATGTATCAAAAGGCTAATAAACAAAAATTGGTTTGTGGTGCTTGTGATCTTGAGAAACATACGAGAAGCTCTTACGTGAGTTCTGGAAATAGAAGTTTAGCTGCTTTTGATATGATACACTCTTATGTGTGGGGACCTTGTCCTACAACCGTGGTTAATAATTTTAAATAGTTTGTCATCTTTATTGATTGTTACACTCGTGTCACATGGATATACCTAATGAAGAGTAAGAGTGATGTCTTTGCATGCTTTCAAGATTTTTATCGCAGGGCTACAACACAGTACAGTGCTAAAGTGAAGATTTTGAGATCTGACAATGGGACATAATACACCAACAAGGCTATTGAAGAGTACTTATCAGCCCATGGGATACAGCATCAGACTTCGTGTGCCTATACACCACCACAGAATGGCGTGGCAGAGCGGAAGAACAGGCACGTGTTGGAAGTAGCACGGTCAATGATGTTTGCTATGAATGTTCCTAAACACTTGTGGGGGCATGCCGTGTTGACGGCTGTATATTTCATCAACAGGATGCCCTCTCAGGTGCTAGGATGGAAGACACCATTTGAGATGCTTATAGGAGAGAATAAGTACATTGTTCCCCCAAAGGTATTTGGATGTATATGCTTTGTGAAAGATAACAGGCCTGCGGTGGAAAAGTTGGACCATCGGGCAGTGAAGTGCGTCTTTGTTGGCTACTCAGGGACTCAGAAGGGATACTCTTGTTGGAGTCCGGTGGAGCGAAGGCTCTTTGTGGGTATGGACGTTACATTCAGAGAGATGGAACTATAGTTACCATACTACTACAATGGTTCAGATGAAGGCTCCGCATTTAGTGACACCTAACACAGGAGGTGTTAGGAGTGAGGGGGAGATAGGCCCAAGCGTGATTGTCGGGTCAGTTCCATACCCAATGATGGAAGTTGATCCAAGGGAACAAGGGGGAGATAGCGAGGGTGAGGAAAGTGATGAGGATACACATAATCAGGAGGAAAAAAGTGATGTTCCAGTGCAAGGGGAGGAACAATCTACAGAGCTCCAAGTCTACAGAAGGAGAAAGCAGCAGTTCCCTACTGTGCCTATTGTCCCTACTCCGCCATGTCCCTCGCCTAACCCTGCCCCAACCCTTGAAGATGCACCTCCCGCACCGGATTCCTCTGATTCAGATGGTATGATCTCTCCACCACTACTTCATGCTCCCTTAAGAAGATCTTCTCGAAGTAATGCGGGAAGAGCCCCTAATCGTTATGGTTATGAACATGATATTGCCAATTTCTTATCCTACTCTAATATATCTCCTACTTATCGAGCATTTATTGCATCGTTAGACACCACCTCTTTGCCTAAGTGTTAGCATGAAGCGAAGAAAGATCCAAGGTGGAAAGATGCAATGTTAGAGGAACTTGGGGCACTCGAAAGAAATGGGACATGGGAGCTTGTTACATTGCCTAAAGGAAAGAGAGCAGTTGGATGCAAATTGGTCTTCACAGTAAAGGAGATGCCAGAAAGTAAGGTGGAGCGGTACAAGGCAAGGTTTGTTGCAAAGGGATACACTCAATCCTATAGCATTAACTATGATGAGATATTTATTCCGGTGGCAAAGATTAGCACTGTGAGAACACTGCTCTCTCTTGCAGTAAATCATGGGTGACAGTTGTATCAATTGGATGTAAAGAACGCTTTTTTTCATGGGGATCTACAAAAGAAAGTATACATGGAGACCCCTCTGGGGTGTTGCACAAAGCAGTCGACGGAAAAATTGTGCAAGTTGAAGAAATCACTGTATGGACTCAAGCAATCTCCTCGAGCCTGGTTTGATAGATTCAGGAAGGCTGTCACAGGCATGGGGTACCGACAAACCAATGCAGATCACACGGTCTTCTTCCAACATGCAAGAGGCCACATCACCATACTTGCAGTGTATGTGGATGATATAGTGATCACAGGTGATAATGAGGAGGATATCACCCAGCTGAAATCAAAACTCGCCAAGGAGTTTGAAGTGAAGGACTTGGGAATGATGAGGTATTTTCTCAGGATCGAGGTGGCTCGAAGAAGATATGGGATCATCCTCTCTCAGAGAAAGTATGTACTAGACCTGCTCACAGAGACTGCTATGCTGGGATGTCGATCGACAGTCACTCTGATCGATCAGAAAGATAAGTTTGTGGCAGAGGCAAAAGAGCCTGTTGATCGTGAGAGATATCAGAGACTTGAAGGCAGATTGATTTATCTAGGCCACACTCGCCCTAATATCTCATTTGTTGTGAGTGTAGTGGGTCGCTATATGCATGATCCAAGAAAGGGCAACATTGATGCAGTTTTTCATATCCTGAGATATCTGAAGGGGACTCCTGGAAGAGGGCTATGGTTCAAGAAAAATGGATACCTGGGTATTGAGGGGCACTGTGATGCAGATTGGACAAGCTGCATGGATGACAGAAGGACTACCTCAGGATACTGTGTCTTTATGGGGGGTAACCTAATCTCATGGAGAAGCAAGAAACAGTCGGTAGCACGATCGACTGCTGAAGCAGAATATAGAGATATGGTTCTGGGAGTGTCAGAGTTGTTGTGGGTAAGAGCACTGCTGACTGAGTTAAAACTGGACCAGGGAACACCGTTGCGTCTTCTGAGCGACAGTCAAGCTGTAATAAGTATAGCTAACAATCCAGTCCAGCATGACAAAACTAAGCACATCGAGATCGATCGGTTCTTCATCAATGAAAAGCTAGAAAAAGGGATATTAAAGCTCGATCACGTTCGTTCAGAAGAACAAGTTACAAATTGTCTTACTAAGGGCCTTAATTCATCGAGTCTTTCTAAAGTATGTAACAAGATGGGGATAATTTATATCTATCACCAACATTAAGCCAAATATTAAAACAAATTTCTATTAATATACATGAAAATCTTCGAAGAATTTAAATTACCAGAAACCTAGTCTACAAATACGTATTGTATTAGATTAAAACAGTCCTATATGGACTAAAACAATTCAGTACAATAGGCTCATTGAGTATTTGTCTATGAAATGATCTAATAATGATCATATAAGAGAGAGAGACACACTTTTGATAGGTGGAACCGACGACCGCAAGGCCAGCGGTGTCGGCCAGCTGTTCGAGCTCCTTGAGCGACTCCTCGGTGCCGAACGGAGAACCTCCGACGTCTTTGCACTCGACTCCGACCAGGTACGCCTTTTCCTCGAACACCTCCCTCCCGTTCCGGAGCTTGAACCTGCTGCTGTCGGAGCCCTCCTCCTCCTTCCCCTTCTCCTTCCTCTTCCTGATCTTCCCGGAATCGGGAGCATGAACGTCGTCCTCTGAGTCCGTCTGCACCGCTTCGAGTCCGCCGGCGCCGCCGGGTTCTTCGGAGTTCTTCGGAGGAGAGGAGATTTCTGCTGCTTCGACGGACTCTTTGAGGACTCGTACCAGTTTCGGCTGGATTCTGAGAGTGGAGCGGGGGGGGAGGGAGAAGATGTTGGGGTGCGGTAGGGGTCTGTGACTGTGGGGAGATGGACTTGGAGAGGAGGAGGAGAAGAAGAAAGCTCTCGTGGCGGACATCATCTTGATTTTTTGTCCGAGTTTCTAAAAGTCGATTTGTGTTCAATGTCTAGATATGCTAACAGATTTTTTTTTTGCTCTGGACACAGCTTTAAGTTACTTTAACCCTCGTGTCGAAAAAGTTCCTTTAACGATCTATTCCTTATGCGAATTCTTGAACTCATTCGGTCAAAATGAGATACGTTCCATATAGTGAGTCCATAATACATTATGAGTCTGATATAAGTTACCTTCTTTTGAAGGAATGACTCAAACGTAAGCATCAGGGTTAGCACAGGGTGAGGTACAAGCCCAGAAAAGTAGTTCCGGCACCTCGAAAAGTTCCAGAAGCCAGCGAGCCATGTCTCGTGTCGACCCGATTGAGCGAATGATGCGGATGCTTGAAGCAAGCCAGCAGAGAGATGAGGCTCGCTATGAGCGGGCCGAGAAGCGGGCAGAAGAGCGACATAGCAAGTTCGAAGGCAATTTAGAAGTCTGATTTGCAGTCCAACAGAAGCAGGTAGATGCCCTGCAACAGATCGTTCAGACCTTGGCCTCCAACCATTCTGCGACGATAGCAGCGGCACCGGTGGAGCGACCCACGCCTGAAGTCGAAATGCCTCAAACTCTAAGGAAGAAGGAAGTGACTACCTTCGACTTTGTCGACTTCAAGAAGGTCTGCAACACGTCATTCAAATGGACTGAGGATCCGTTCGTGGCTCTAGATTGACTGGCAGAGCTTGAGGATCACTTCAATTTGCTAAATGTACCTGAGGAAAAATGTATTGCATGTGCCTAACTGCAGCTCTGTTTGAACGCGCACAATTGGTGGGACGTGCATCGAAGATCTCTCTCATTAGGCGATAAAAAGGAGACGATCGCGTGGGCTACCTTCCGTGGCACGTTTGAAGAGGAGTTCGTACCCCCTCCCGTTCGTCAGCAAAAGGAGAACGAGTTCGTGCAGCTCCGTCAAGGCAGTATGACAGTGAAGCAGTACTTCGCCGAATTCAACCGGCTCGCCAAATTTGCAAGCTCATATTTACCTAATGCGGCGAGTCGTGCATGACGATTCGAAGGCGACCTGTGACTTGCTATCCTTGCGCACGTAGTCGTTCTCCAATATCTGACTATGCGGGAAGTCCTCAATCATGCCATTTTCTTTGAACCGCAGTATCCTCCAGTTGTTGCCGGCACTGTGCATACTTCCAATCACAAGTGCCATAGCAACACAGGAGGAAACACCGCTCAAAAGCATCCAAATAACGGCGGTCAGCAGAGAGAAAATCCAGGGCAACCATGTTCCTATTGTAACAAACCAGGGCACACGATCGACAATTGTCGCAAGAAGCACAAGTTATGCCTCATTTGTGGTGATCCAAATCATGAAATTCGTGACTGTCCGCGCTATTCTGAACGCCGCCCTCAACATCCAAATTATGTCTCAGCACCTCAAGCCAACCGAGTCGCGCCGCAACAAAAGCGTCGTCAAGATCAAGGCCGGGTGTACACTTTGACACGGGAAGAGGCCCTAGCATCGGACACCGTTGTGTCAAGTATATTGCTTTTCAATAACATACATATTCGTGTGCTATTTGGTTCTGGTGCAACACATAGCTTTATATCCACAAATTTTGCCGTGAAAAATATGATAGAAATGACACTATTATATCCAGACCTTAGTGTTAGCACCCCATCGGGCACGAAAATGCATGTTCGTTCAGTATGTCAAGACGGTTACGTCTGTATTGGGGAAAGAAAACTCTCGCTCGATGTGTTGGTCCTAGATGTTCGGGATTACGACATCATCTTGGGGATGGATTGGCTCGGTGCTTGCTCGACAACTATCAAATATGCAAAGAAACAGGTCGTCTTTCGTCTACCTGGAGAGGCCGAATTCTGCTACATGATTAGTTCAGCAACAGATGCGTCAAAGACCTGTATGGTAATTTTTGCGATGTCAGCTCGGAGGATGCTATACTCTGGATGTGAAGGATACTTAGCGTCGGTTCGGGACACGCAGCTGGATTGTGCAAACGATGCAGTCCCTCGACGCATCCGTTGTTGAACCACTCGTATAGCAGAATTCGGCTTCTCCAGGTAGACAAAAAATGACTCGTTTCTCTGCACATTTGATAGTTGTCGAGCAAGCACTGAGCCAATCCATCCCCAAGATGATGTCGTAATCTCGAACATCTAGGACTAAAATATCTAGCGATAGTTTCCTTCCCCCAATACAGACGTGACCATCCTGACATACTGAATGAACAGGTATTTTTGTGCCCGATGGGGTGCTAACACTAAGGTCTAGATACAATGGTGTCATTTCTATCATATTTTTCACGACAAAATTCGTGGATATAAAGCTATGCGTTGCACCATAATCAAATAGCACACGTGCAGGTATGTTATTAAAAAGTAACATACCTAACACAACGGTGTCCGAGGCTAGGACTTCTTTCCGTGTCATAGTATACACCCGGCCTTGAGGTTGACGACGCTCTTGTTGCTGCGCGGCTCGGTTGGCTTGGGGTGATGTGGCAGAATTTGGATGCTGAGGGCGAAGCTTGGAGGGGAGCGGACAGTCCTTAGATATGTGGTCGTCGCCACTACAGTTGAAACATAACATGTTCTTGAGGTGACAGTTGTTGGTGGTGTGCCCTGGTTTCCTACAGAAATTGCAATATGGCCCTGGGTTCCCTCTTTGTTGACTACCGTTATTTGGACATTTTGGAGCGGTGTTTTCTCCCGTGTTGCTATGGCGCTTGTGATTGGAAGTATGCAAAGTGCCGGCAGCAACTGAAGGATACTGCAGTTCAAGAGAAAGGGCATGGTTGAGAACTTTCTGCATCGTCAGGTATTGGGGAACGACCACGTGCGCATGGATGGAAGGTCGTAGGCCGCCTTCAAATCGTCTGGCACGACTTGCCGCATCAGGTAAATATGAGCTTGCAAATTTGGCGAGCCGGTTGAATTCGGCGGAGTACTGCTTCACTATCATGTTGCCTTGGCGGAGCTGCACAAACTCGTTCTCCTTCTGCCGACGAACGGGAGGGGGTATGAACTCCTCTTCGAATGCGCCACGGAAGGTAGCCCATGCGATCATCTCATCTTCATCGTCAACTGGAAGAGATCTTCGATGCACGTCCCACCAATCGTGCGCATTCAAACGGAGCTGCAGTTGGGCATACGCAACTCGGTTCTCCTCAGGTAACTCTAGCAGTTTGAAGTGATCCTCAAGCTCTGCCAGCCAATCTAAAGTCACGACCGGATCCTCAGTCCCCTTAAATGGCGTGTTGCAAACCTTCTTGAAGTCGGCAAAGTCGAAGGTAGTCACATCCTTCTTCTTTGGAATTTGAGGCATTTCGACTTCAGGCGTGGGTAGCTCCGCCGGTGTCGTTGCTGTCGTTGCGAAATAGTTGGAGGCTAAGGTCTGAACAATTTATTGCAGGACATCCACCTGCTTCTGTTGGACTGCAAATCGGGCTTCTAGATTGCCTTCGAACTTGCTATGTCGTTCTTCCGCCCGCTTCTCGACTCGCTCATAATGAGTCTCGTCCCTCTGTTGGCTAGCCTCAAGCATCTGCATCATTTGCTCAATTGGGTTGATATAGGGCATGGCTCGCTGACTTCTGGAACTTGCCGAGGTGTCAGAACTACTTTCCTGGTCTTTTACCTCTCTTTGTGCTAGCGCTGATGCTTGCGTTTGCGTCATTCCTTCAAAAGAAGGTAACTTATATCAGGCTCATAATGTATTATGGACCCATTGTATGCAACGTATCTTATTTTGCCCAAAAGAGTTCAAGAGTTCGCATAGGAAATAGATCGTTAAAGGAACTTTTCTGCCTTGAGGGTCAAAGGAACTTGAAGCTGTGCTCTGATACCAATATGTCACATCTTGATTCCGGAGAATCGATAGTCATTCCCCGGACATGATGTCGTGCGTGCCTAGATTGCGCAACGCATAAGGCTAAGATATTTTATATATAACAAGCACAAATTCAGAGTACGCAGATAATTGAAACACAACGTTGAAACATGGAAAAGTTCTCTTTATTGATAATGAACATCTTTTATAAACTCTTGAACGAGTCGGATAATTATCGCACGAGCTTACAAAAGTGGACACAAAATGAGATAGTCGTCCTGTACATTACATCATTTTACTAAAATTTCAAAATTTTAAAGACCTTCTGGCGAAGCTATCGCCTTCCCATGGAGCTGCATAAGCTTGTGTACGAGCTCCTGGAAACTTCAAAATGCTGCTTCTGTGGCACGATCAGGGCATGCCGGTAGGTGGACTGGATCGGGAAGTCACTTTAGGTTCGTGCAGGATCTTCTTGGTGTGGACAACCTGTTGCAACGAGGGTCAGTACATTGAAATATACTGGTGAAGGCGAGCTAACCGAACTATACCAAATCACAAGTTGTTTATATGAAGCATGCAAGTTATTTTGTGGTCTTTCTATCTTGCCTTAGTTTATTTACAAGCAAGCATTGGATATACAACTTTACTGAAATAAATATGCCACCGTTCGGTGACTTTTACCTTACCGTCTGAACCACCTGCACAATACTTACCATGTCCTTTCCTCCCACGAAGACACAAGTTAGCTTGCACAGTTTAAATACACGAGGGGATCACTAGCAAGAAGCCATAAAGGACGAGTTATAGTCTCAAGACGGAAGGGTATGCAACGCAGGTGGCGAACCCCCGCTACACGCCATTTTTGTCGATACAGACGACTATACAGATCGTTCCGTCCGGATCAGATCGGTCACAGTGCCCCGACGACCGTCCGCAGGAACCAGAAACCTTGTGCATAAGTTGTCCGTGACCAACGGCGTCTAATATTAAGTTATCAAATGGTACAGTTTAAGGCAATACAAGCCCGAGATGAGTTATATGTCATGATCTATTTTGTATAGTCTCTCTGATCAGTTTATTGTATAGCAAGATGTATTCTATACATAGCACAATCATAGAAGAAGTATGTACATTCTAACTAAAATTGAAATATGATGTAGAACATTCTAGCGAACTAATATGCAACGAGGTAATCGTTCACAAGTTTAATTGACAAGCATAAGTAATCCAAGTCTATTTCTTTTATCTTGACATATTTGAGTTATTTTGGTATCGTTTGATCGGAACAATCAAGACTGCAAGAATTTAGGTATGAAGACTTGGAAGAAGGGTCAACTGAATCAAATTATAGCTACTAACAAGTTAATTGGAGGAAGGAAAGGAAAGAGGTACTTCATGTCACGACCCGCACCCAAAAAATCGGGCATGAGTCGTGGGTACGTCCAGCCTACGCCGTAGCATCGGCGGTAGAACGCTGTCTAGGTCTATTATTTAGCTAACAATCTCACACAATAATATAAGTACCTGCCAAGATCTCAACTCCAAACGGAAGAACAATATGATAAAGATAATATAAATACTCAATCACGATCTAAGTACGATAAGATAACAAGGAAGTCTAACAACTACAAAGTCTAAACAACAACTACTACTAAAGACAGCAACAATAATAATAATAACAACAATATCCTGAATCAAATACAATACAAAGTCTCAAACCAAAAGCCTGGGACAAATTCGGTACCAAAAGCTAATAAATACAACTGAGGTCCTAGTGATCCCGGCTATCAACCCGAAAATCACTCATGAACTAGGGGGTCCCTGTCTGCACCATCGACAGGCTGGGGTCCATAAAATATCGGACACCAATCTTCCGGATCCTTTGAAAAATATATCCAGTCAGGATTGAAGCAAGTACACCTCTAACAGCAGTTCCAGTTAAATGATAAAAACTATAAAGCAGTTGTAGCAAGTAGCAAAAGGTGAAGAAAATAAAGTATGAACAAGAATATATATATATATATATATATATATATATATATATATATATATTATATATATATATATATATATATATATATATATATGTCAACTGGTGCATAAAGGTAAAGATGCATGAAAATCAGAAGCAAGATAATAATGACTGCAGGTTATAAGAAATCTAAACTAAGAGCAAGCGTGTGCACAATAACGTAAAGTGAGTCCAGTAAGAGTAAATATAATGAGTTCAGTCCATAAAGTATAAGTAAGACCAGTCAAGAAGTGTAAGTGAGTCTAGACTAGAAAGAATGAACTAGTATCTCTGAAATACCTGTTTCGACATGTAAACGGCTAGGGGTAAGTACGGCTCACCGCACACTGTGTGCACGGCTGCTATCATTCCAGATTAGACCAGAGGGAGTGATTCCAGATTTGGAAATATTTACATGTCTACTCGAGTATTTTTCCGTCCCGACTAGTACAAGTGAATCCAAGACCCGATACACAAATCAAGTATGAGTCCAGCCAGAAATATGAGTGATGCTTGTAGTGAGTCCTGATGTGATGTCAATAGGTGATTCCAGAAATAGAGGCCAGAAACATGAAATATACGTGTCGCAAGTAAATGAATCCAGAAATACTAGTCAGTGTCGTGCCAGAAAATCAGATAATAATATACTAGAAGCTGAATCATAATAATTATCAGATAATAAAAACTATCAGAGAATGTACTCGCCTGACGTCCTGAGCAACTAGCGAGGATCGAGGTCCGAACTGGCGTCGCGAAGACCTAATATAAAATCCAAGGTTAGTTGGTGCTCTAGAGAGATAAACATATTTAAATAAACTAAAAATAAGCTTCTAGGCCTTTTCTAGGTCAAACGGGTCAAATCGGTCCATTCTAGGTCAAAAAGTCAACTCAGAGCCCAAAAAGTCAACTCTAGGTCAAAACTAGGTCAAATGTTGACTTTGGCGGTCAACTACGGTCAACTCTAGGTCAAACTAGGGTGCCCCTAAAATTTTAGGTCAAAAGTAGCTCATTAAGCTAGTAAACCCATAAACTCGCCTCTTTGAGATACCGGGATACCCTCGGTATCCGATATCTCAACCTACGCTATATACCCCATCTAAACCCACTAATACATATCCTAACATATATATATATATATATATATATATATATATATATATATATATATATATATATATATATATAAGCATCACTTATCCCATACACGGGCAAAAATCCAATACCATGCCCCGATACCCAATACCTTACCTTACCCTTCTCATCTCACTAACTAACACATATATATATATATATATATATATATAATATATATATATATATATATATATATATATATATATATATATATATATATATATGTATATATACATATACATATACATATACATATATATATATATATATATATATATATATATATATATATATATATATATATATATATATATATATATATATATATATATATATATATATATATATATATATATATATATATATATCACTCTAGCTAGCAGCAAAAGGAAAAAGGGGGGGTGTTTGCTGTTACTTGCTCTGCTGCTGATACTGCAAACTGCTGCTGCTGTTGCTGCCAAGCGCTGCTGCTGCTCCCTGCAATGCTGCGGCTGCTGCTGCTCTCTCCCTCTTATCTCTCTCACTCTCCCTCTTATCTCTTATCTCTATCTCACTATCTCATTCTCTCTTTTCATCTCTATCTCACTCTCTCATTCTCTCTCGATCTCACTTACTCACTCACTCACTTATATATATATATATATATATATATATATATATATATATATATATATATATATATATACTCACACTATGTCACGACCTGCACCCGAAAAATCGGGCATGAGTCGTGGGTACGTCCAGCCTACGCCGCAGAATCGGCGGTAGAACGTTGTCTAGGTCCGTTCTAGGTCACAATAATATAACTCACAAAACCTGTCAATATAACCTCTCCAAAAGGAGGGCAACCACGCAATATATATATATGACTCAATCACAATAACTAGGGGAAGAGTAAAAGTACGATAAGATATCACAAAGAAACAAGAACCAAAGAGCAAGTACAATATCCAATATACAGTCCAAGTCTGAAGTCT